>JAKUCV010002740.1:79605-89781 GCA_028386065.3 Turnera subulata | reverse complement strand
GATAGTTTCATTATAGGTTGCTACCCATCAAAATTCATGTGTTTGGATGTAGCTTTCAATAGTACATTGATCCATGGCAAAGGAAGGGCGGTGAATTCCCGAATGATCTAGGCCTTTTATCATTGCTACTTTGTTTATCATTTTCATTGTCATTTCTACTTTCTCTTCTCTTTACATTCAATTCGCCATTTGCTCTCTTATCAATCTTCAATTTCAATATTGTTTCTCTTCATTTATTTTCTTTGCCACTAGATTGAATCGATTGATATCTTGCCTAGTCTCTGTGGATACGACCTTGAGTACCACGACGATTCTGTGCACTTGCAGGATTGACCACATCATATCTTGCTTGGATATGTGATTGAGGGACATGATTGTTCTACTTGTTGGTATTTGGCCAACGGTACTTGATACCGAATAATTCTTGTTTGTGTCGGTTAAGCACTTGGTTGCTTAACTTAGTATGCAAATTTCGAGGACGAAAATTTGTTAAGTGGGGTAGAATTGTAACGCCCCGAATTTTCGGTATTTAATTTTTATGGAATTTTCAAAATTTTTGGAATTTAATTTACTAATTTTACTCTTGCAGAATTTCGGGGTATTTATGATCAAGGGAAATATTTTATTTCCTTGGTAATATTATTTTTAGTGTGGAAAAATTAATCTTTATTCAGGATTAAAGTAGAAAATTGAGTATTATTTGTGTTTGTGTTTAAAACACAAGGTTTGGAGTAGTTTTAATTAAAACTACGTAGTTTTGGAATCTACAACAATAAACTCAAGAATAGCAGCGTTTTGACCAGGCTAGATGGGCGTGTTGACCTGAGGAGTTAAAAGGTCGAAACGAGACCATTTTGCTAACCAAAACGACACCGTTTTGTGCTCTGGCCGAACCCTGGGTTTACCCTAGGTATAAAAGCATCTTTTCTTCTCTCTCCTCACTCTTTTCTCTCCCGAACGTCTATCTCTTTCTTTCCCATTTTCTTTCCTCTTCCTCCCCACGACCTCTCACTTTTTGGTTCTCCTCTTTGAAACCATTGACCACCATTATCCTTTTCTAATTTCTCTCACCCATCCACCTCTCGCTCTCATTTCAACACCATCGGCGTCAGAAGGGTTGTCGCCGTCGCGACTTGAAGTTGTCTTTTACTCAAGGGAGGGAGCCGTGGAGGCTCGGCATGAGGTTCGGCGTAGGGACCTGAGCGAGGTCTTGTGTGCAATGAGGAAGCAGATCGTTGCCGTTGGGTCGGCGTTGTACCGGTAAGCCTCGTTGTCCCCTCTGTTCCTCTTGTGTTCTTCCTTCGTCCTGATGTTGTGTGTGTGAACTAACCCGACTTAGGTTTTCGCTTTGATCGTGGTCATTGGCTGTTGTTTGTGTGTGTGGCGATGCTCAGTGTGTTGGGGTTGTTGATGGTCTTCTGGTGGTTGTTGATGGGTTTTCCGGCGGCTGGTGGTACCGTGTACGGGTTGTTTTTGGCAGGAGTCGGTGGTGGTCGCGATGTTGACGAGTTGGCTGTTGGTGGTCGATTCCGGCGGTGAGGTTCGGGTTGTTGCAGTTCTGAACAGGTCTAGCTTTGGACATTGAAATTTTCCGGTAAGGATTTTAGTTCTTCCTTTCTCTTCTGGATCGTTTTGGATTGAATGGTGGATGACAATGCTCCGGTTGCGGGCAGGTGGTTATGGCAGTTCTTCGGCAGTAGACAAAACCGAAACCTGAGCAGATTATTCCGGTGAGTAATTCCAGTGACTGCTTGGTGTTCCAATTCGCTTTAGGGGTTGTTGTTTGATGCTGCGTGTTTGGTTGGATGGGACAGAAATGTTGGCATGCTTAGGAAATTCTCTTTCATCTCGGTTTGTTTGGAGAACATTTCTGGATTGTTGGTGATTTCCCGGCGAGTTGACCGGAATCCGGCGAGCTCAGGGGTTTTCCGGCGAGGCTCGGGTTGCTGTTCCGGCAAGACATAATTTCTTTTCCGGCATTACATGGTAATTCTTGGTGTTGGCCGTTATTTGATTTTGTACATGTCATGTTGTGTAAATGCATTTAATTAATGTATTAAAACGATATGGACTTAGTGGAAACCGGGTGTGCGAGTTGTGAGTGGCGCGGCCGGAATCCTACCGACGCGTATAGGCCTAGGTCGGAAGACTGGGCTCGAGTTTGTAAAATAGTTGGATTATTTTTATAACGATTTGGGCCAGGCCCAATTAATGAAATTAAGGATATATAGGCTTTAGGCCCAGTGACTATTATGGGAATGGGCTTTAGGCCCAATGGATAATTTAAACTAACAACTATTATGGATATGGACCTTAGGCCCAAAGGAAGATAAAACCTAATGTTTTAATTTAAGTGGACCTTTAGTCTTGGACTAAGATTAGAAGATTGTTTGGGCTTAGACCTTGATGGTTTAGTAACGGGCCTTAGGCTACGGGATAAACTCAAGATCATACATTGGCATGCATTTATTTATTTGTGATGAGTAAGTATCTTATATGATGTGTATATTCATAGGACGTTATGGACATAGGAATGTTGAGGCGGGTTGAGGCTTCGGCTTCTGAGGCAATTATTATGGCCCAGGTGAGGACTTATAAACCTTTGTATGCATTACTGCCTACAATGCTCGGTTAATAAACTTGGAACAAGAAGTGGTAATACTTGGTTGGTATTGAATACTATATGCATATATGCCTGCTGTGCTGATGTTCTTGTTAGCGTTTACATCTTAATGATGATACCTTGATGCAGTATGTCTGATTATGTGTATTACGTGTGTGAAGGCCCTCTCCCCGAGGGATCCACCATATTCAGGTATTGTTACATCACATCCCTCAGCCCACACCTTTACAAGGTTTAATCCTTTACCATGCTGCAGCACTAGGGATTCGAACTCGGGACGTGATGCTTTTTATCCCCCTCAAGGAGAGCACCTTCACCAACTCATCTGCAGAGTTTGTTGGTTATGAGATATAACCAACAAACTCATGCTCATCTATCATTGTTTGATATGATATGCTAGTTGAGCATGAGTTTGTTGGTTATGAGATATAACATGTGATATGACTTTGTGGTTTGTGTGGTGACTTGAGGGCTGGAGGCCCGGATTTGAGAATAAGATATTAAATCCACACAACCCTGTTTGACAATAACGCATGGCAAAACTCGTTAAGCATAATTGAGAATAATGAACTATAATAATTCTAGTGTAGGGCTATTGACCGGTTGGTTCGAGCGGGAAGTGATACCCCTCGGGATTTCATGCGAGATAGTATGGTATATGCGGTTTAGCATATGGGTCTGTGATGACCGGTTCTACCTCCCTCTTTTTATCTCCCCCTTTCTACCTCCCTCTTTCTCTCTGTCTGTCTCTCTCTCAGTGATTATATTGGGCCTTGCCCTGATTATATTTGGGGCTTAAGCCCTGGTTGTCTCATGAGACGGGACCGAGCTCGATGCACACAGTAGAGGGCCCTAATAAAATATTTAAACCTAATAACAACGATAATAATATAAGTAATGATAAGTGATGGTCTGAAGTCTGATGATGACTTGTGTTGTGTATTGTGACTTGTTTGTGCACTGTGATTGCTATTGCTTAATGCCGGTGTATTTGTGGTTGATTTTAGTTGTATACTATGATTTATTTTTTATGGTGAGACAGTGGTTGGTCTCACCCCCTCATAGTCTTTACACATGTTAGCTGATCGATGATCAGAAGAGCATATCAGCAGGTGGCGGTGCTTTCCTCCTCGGGTCGGATCCATAGGGTTCACTGCATGCATGTTGCTATGTATTTTTGTTTTCCGCTGCGTACTTGATTCCATTGTATTATTTATTATTTGATTAAATGTTGATCATGTTGTTGATATCGTATCCCGGGTAGAAGGGCATTTTGGTCACTTCTCATGTTGTAATTAATTTAATGGGTTATTTGGCGTACGGGTGTTTAGTTGATGATTTTCGTTTCCCGGGAATGATAAGGGCAATTTAGTCATTTTATATTTAAATTCTATTTTATATTAATTAACTGGGACACGGGCGTTTCACCTAGAAGCTTGCATTAATCCATAAATGGATCTTTGCAATTTGCACACCTTATTAGCATTCTCTAGAGTGACAAAACCTTCAGGTTGTGTCATGTCCATATCTTCTAAAAGATTTCCATTAAGAAAAGCGATTTTGACATCCATCTGCCATATCTCATAATCATGGTATGCAGTTATAGCCAATAGAATTCGGATGGATTTAACCATGGCAACGGGCGAAAAAGTTTCATCATAGTCAATACCATGAACTTGTTTGAAACCTTTCGCAACTAATCGCCCTTTAAAGGTAATCACATTACCATCCATGTCGGTCTTCTTCTTATAGAACCACTTGCACCCAATGAGTTTTACCCCTTCAGGTGGATCAACCAAGGTCCACACCTTGTTTTCATACATGGATTCCATCTCAGAATTCATGGCTTCTAGCCACTTCTTAGAGTCTGGACCCGTAATTGCCAGCTATTAGGAAGTGGGCTCGTCTTCATCCATGAGCATCACATCTCCGGTATAAGTTAAAAGAAATCCATATCTCTCAGGCTCATATCGAGTCCTATCAAACCTACGTGATCCATGTGTTACAGGTACAGGATTTTCACCCACAACATCTTGCGGTTCCTGTCCTTGTTCCATCTCATCCTCTATAGCTTCTTGTTGTACTCGAACTTCTTCGAGTTCTATTTTTCTCCTACTGATCTCTCTAGAAATAAATTCTCTTTCTAGAAAAATAGCAGTACGAGCAACAAACACTTTTTGCTCTGTGGGATTATAGAAATAATATCCTTTAATTTCTTTAGGATATCCAACAAAAAGGCACTTGTCAAATTTAGGGCCGAGTTTTTCTGATGCTTGACGTCTTACGTAAGCCTCACAACCCCAAATCTTCATAAAAGACAAATTTGGATGTTTCCCACTCCACATCTCATGTGGTGTCTTTTTAACTGATTTAGATGGAACACGGTTAAGTGTAAAGGTAGCAGTCAATAAAGCATGTCCCCAAAATGAAGAAGGAAGGTCATCTTGACTCATCATAGAACGAACCATGTCTAATAGAGTTCTATTTCTCCTTTCAGATACACCATTCCATTGAGGTGTGCCTGGTGTAGTAAGTTGTGGTACTATACCACATTCCTTTAGATGATCAAGAAATTCTCAGTGTAAGTATTCACCTCCTCGATCAGATCAAAGCATTTTAATACTCTTACCAAGTTGATTATGTACTTCATTCTTGAATTCTTTGAACTTTTTAAAGGATTCTGACTTGCGCTTCATAAGATACACATAGCCATATGTACTATAATCATCAGTAAATGTAACGAAGTACTGAAATCCACCTCTAGCCTGTGTTGACATAGGCCCACATACATAAGAATGTATAAGGCCTAACAAGTCCGAAGCCCTTTCACCTTTACCGGCAAAAGGAGCCTTCGTCATTTTGGCCAATAAACATGACTCACATGTCTCATATGATTCAAAATCAAATGAGTCTAAAAGCCCATCCTTATGGAGTTAAGAAATATGAGTCTCGTTTATATGGCCCAAACGACAATGCCAGAGATAGGTCGTATTAGAATCGTTTAATTTAACCTTCTTCGAATTAATGTTATAGACTGGGGTTTCTCGGTTTAGAACGTACAAACCATTGCTTAAATATGCACCACCATAATAAATATCATTCAAATAAATAGAACAACAGTTGTTCTTTATTATGAATGAAAAATCCTTCTTGTCCAGACAGAAATCAAATTCCTGCTTATAGTAGGTACATAATAACAATCATCAAGTTCCAAAACCAAACCACTCGGTAACGATAGATAATAAGTCCCTACGGCTAATGCAGCAACTCTTGCTCCATTTCCAACACGCAGGTCCACTTCACCCTTTGCTAATTTTCAATTCTTTCTCAAATCCTGCACATTTACACAAATGTAAGAACCACATCTGATATCTAATACCCACGATGCAGAGATAGAAATATTAGCTTCTATAACAAGAATACCTGAAGCGGAAGTCTTACTTCCCTTCTGTTTCTTCACCTCCTCAAGGTAAGTAGGGCAGTTACGTTTCCAATGGCTAGGTTTCTTGCAATGGAAACATTGTCCTTCCTTTGCAATACCGCCTTTGGGTTTCAGCACATGTGAAGAAGAAGATGCACATGAACCAAACTTTTTGACACATTTCTTCTTCTTGCTAAACTTGGCTTTTCCCTTTCCTTTGCCATTTCCAACCATCAAAATGTTGCTGGATTTATTAGCCTTCATCTGTTGCTCAACTGTTCCCAACATTTTAAATAACTCAGACAAAGATTTGTCAAGATGATTCATGTTGAAATTCATGACAAATTGGCTATAACTATCTGGCAACGATTGCAGGACTGGATCAACAACCAACTCTCTTTGCAAAAGAAAACCCAGCCCCTCAAGGCTCTCAATGTATCCAATCATTTTGAGCATATGAGGTCTGACAGGTGATGACTCAGCCATCTTTCATTGGAATAATGCCTTTGAGGTCTCATACCTCTCATGCTTGGCTTGCTCTTCAAAGAGAATTTTCAGGTGTTCGATCATATCGAAAGCACCCAAGTTCTCATGTTGCTTCTGAAGCTCAGAGTCCATAGTGACAAGCATGAGGCATGCAACTTCCAATGCTTCATCAACATGCTTCTTGTAAGCATCTTTTTCCGCCCTAGGAGTATTAGGTGCCGATTCAACAGGAACAGGCCCCTCAAGGACATACCACTTCTTTTCTTGCTTGAGGACTATCCTCAAATTACGATGCCACTTAAGGAAATTATTCCCATTCAGTTTTTCCTTCTCAAGGACTGATCGCAGTGACATAGTACTTGTGTTTTGTGCCGTGATAATTCTACAATGATCAATTCACACAAATTAGAGTCATGTATACAATCATTTAACAAGGAATTTTATTAAATGATACTCCCACTATACAAATCAAGATAATAATGAGTGGGCCAAGATCCATATTTCACTACAAGATAAGTTAGCTTTGGCTAATCGCTTATATCATAGTTATTTAGGTAGAGAACTCTTTGTCAATTACATCTCATGCAACTCTTGGATAGTTGAGTGAACAACTCTTGTTCTTGTCTTTCTCATAGACTTATCTCAACTCTTTGCCTCTAAGTCCCCAATTCTATTGAAATGACTTAGTTAAGTTCAACCCAAAATAAGCAATTTGGATATTACAATTATCCCATCGTACCTTGCTATGATAAACATGGCACTTTGCTTTGGCAAACCTACCAAGTGTTGATCTAAGCATAGATGAGTGCTTATCAATGGAAGGCAACACATGAGGAACTTAATATTTACATCAACAAGTTATATCCATACATAACATGCATGTAATTGCCAAATTATATATCGCATATACAATAACTATGCATCATATGCAATATAAGCCGCAACATAGAGGTAGCACGGCGGTTTCGCTAGCCGGTTAGCGGGCAGGGTCAAGGGGCAGAGCCCCTGCGGGGTGTGGGGAGGAGCCCCGGTGAAAAATATAAACATCGATGTTTTGACTAAGTGGCCGGCAATCGGCAAAACAAGAACATCGATGTTTACCCCTAGAACATCGATGTTTACCCCTAGAACATCGATGTTTGAGAATTCTGGAACTTTAAGTAAGTTGGCAGAAACTCAGAACATCGATGTTTGGTCATGAACATCGATGTTTGGAGTTTCAGAATTCCAGAACATCGATGTTGACACTTAAACATCAATGTTTGAAGTTTCTAGATTCCAGAACATCGATGTTTAACCCTTAAGCATCGATGTTTAAAGTTTCTGGAACTCCAAACTGAAACACCCGTATCCCAATTTAATAATAAAATACTTAAACAAAGGAAATTCCCAAAATACCCCTGAAACCCGGGACACGAAAACCAATATAACCAATATCCAGAATTCTCAATAAAACAAGATGTCAAGAAGAACATAATAATCCGGCTTAACAAGCCACAAATCAACCCGGCATCCTTCCGAAACATCATCAAAACATAAACCCGGCAACCCGCCGATAATGTAATCCAAAATCAATAGACATCTCAATAAAAATCCAATGCAGCGGAAGAAGTAAATGGAATAAAAATATGAGAAGCAAAATGGAATGCATGCCGACACTATGGATCCAACCGGGAGAACAAGCACGGCTACCTGCTGGGATGTCCACGTCCGTACTCCGGGAAAAGAAGAAAGTGACTGCACGCTATCTAAGGTCTGAAAAACAACATTGGCGATTATGTGAGTCGCCTACTCAGTGAGCAATATATATCTAATTATGAGGGTGTGCAGATCAAGTCCGAAAAAAAAGCAGAGTAACAAGTCAAGCATGCAACATACAACAATCAGTACTAACATGTCAACACAATCAAGCATACAGTTTATTATTCTTCATCTGTTGTGTTATAAGTTTTCTTATTATGATTTATTATTTAGGGCCCCTACTGTGTGCGTCGAGCTCGGTCCCGTCTCATGAGACAACCAGGCAAAAGCCCAAATACAACCANTCGCCTCAAGAAACTGCTTCTTCTGCTCCTCCAGAAAACCAACAGTAAGAAACTCCTTGTAGAATCTCTCCTTGAAATCCTCCCAAGGCATCTCCACAGGCTTCGGTAGATTGACCACAAGATCCTGCCACCATGACAAAGCATACCCAGTGAACTTATGTGCAGCTAATCGAGCCCTCTGCTCAGGTGCACAGGTGAATTTCTCCAGAACATTCTCCACCTAGCGGAACCAATCATCAAACTCCTTGACATTACCCCCTTCACCTCTGAATTCCTTCACAGCAGACTTATCCATATGTTTGTATCCACTCTCCATACCACCTGCTGCAGCAGGCGCCACCGGCTGGCCACCCTGCTGCTGCTGC
This sequence comes from Turnera subulata, assembly GCA_028386065.3. Taxonomy (NCBI): domain Eukaryota; kingdom Viridiplantae; phylum Streptophyta; class Magnoliopsida; order Malpighiales; family Passifloraceae; genus Turnera; species Turnera subulata. Next base: position 80,841 of record JAKUCV010002740.1, on the reverse strand, counting down.
TGAAACTGCTGGAACTGCTGCCACTGTAGAAAAGCCTGATATTGCTGGAATGCTGGGTTCACAACCGGTGGTACAGCATTCTGTCCTCCACCACCTGCAGCATTATTCTCTGGTGCATTATTGTTCCCCTGACCATCGGGAATCTGCATCACCGACACATTGTCGGAGACATGAGTAGCGGCGTCATCCTCAGCATTGTGTTGTCCCTCGTGATCCATATCGACGCCTATATGAATGCAAATGAGTCAAAAAAAAATCCTTTAAGTCATAAATCCGGAAACAGGCTTAAACACAGAAAACACTTTGATAACAAAGTTTAAGACACTTTTTGAAAACCAAGGATCTAAAGCCTGCTCTGCTACCAAGCTGAAACACCCGTGTCCCAATTTAACAAATAAAATACATAAACAAAGAAAATTCCCAAAATACCCCTGAAACCCAGGACACGAAAACCAATGTAAACAATATCCAAAATTCTCAATAAAACGAGATGTCAAGAAGAACATAATAATCCGGCTTAACAAGCCACAAATCAACCCGGCATCCTGCCGAAAACATCCTCAAAACATAAACCCGGCATCCCGCCGATAATGTAATCCAAAATCAATAGACATCTCAATAAAAAAAAAAATCCAACGCAGCGGAAGAAATAAATGGAATAAAAATATGAGAAGCAAAACAGTATGCATGCCGACACTATGGATCCAACCGGGAGAACAAGCACGGCTACCTGCTGGGATGTCCACGTCCGTACCCCGGGGAAAGAAGAAAGTGACTGCACGCTATCTAAAGTCTGAAAAACAACGTTGGCGATTATGTGAGTCGCCTACTCAGTGAGCAATATATATCTAATTATGAGAGTGTGCAGATTAGGTTCGAAAGGAAAGAAGAGCAACAATACAGGTAAGCAACAAACAGCAACCAGCACTAACATGCCAACACAATCAAGCAAACAATTTATTATTCTTCATCCGTTGTGTTATAAGTTTTCATATTAAGATTTATTATTCAGGGCCCCTACTGTGTGCGTCGAGCTCGGTCCCGTCTCATGAGACAACCAGGCATAAGCCCAAATAAAAACCAGGCACGAAGCCCAACATATCCATAGAGAGAGAGAGAGAGAGACAGAGAGAAAGAGGGAGGTAGAAAGGGGGAGGTAGAAGGAGGGAGGTAGAAACCGGTCATCACAGACCCACATGCAAATCTGCATAACACTTGCCAATCCGCAAGCAAACC
>JAKUCV010002740.1:0-71633 GCA_028386065.3 Turnera subulata | reverse complement strand
CCGGTTTCCAGTTTTGGCCGAAATTGATCGTTCTCGGTAGCGAAGAGGGACGATTTTAAACCTGAAAACATAATTGTTAGTTCAAGCAATTTATTCAACAATAAAACAAAGAAAGATAAGTAAATGCATGATTTTTATTCAAAATAATAATAATAAAGAAGTTTTCATGCCTTTAATACTATGTGAAATATGTGCACATCAGTAATATAGGCACATATTGAAGGAAATCCATCCTCACCTTGGCCGATTACTCAACTCCGAAGACAATGTCCGGTCCGAAGCCGGCTCCTCGGGAAACTGCCCGATATCCGAACCTATACAACAAAACAATATATACACATAAATGCGCATAATCGGTATGCTATGATGCCATTACTGCGAAATAACCCATCCCAGTTCATATCCTTTATTATCATCTTTTACCATAATTTAACCTTTTTCCGAAAATAATAAATCGTACGTATATCCGAATATTACTTCGGTATTTAATACCTTGACAATGCCCTTTCCAAAATATTTCCATGAAAATAACTATTTACTATAGCGTATATTCTTATCCAAATGGAGATAGTTACAATAAGATAATTTCCTAAAACAAATAATCATATATATATATATTTTTCCAAAAAATATTATTATTTATACTTGGTAATATATTTTAAGAATATAAAATACCATATTTAATTTCAAAACATTTACAGAAATTAGTCATACATATATTTTTATCTAAAAGTTATTTCCCAAAATTATTTATGTTAACGTATATATATACTTTCTGAAATATTTTCATAGTATATAATAAAAAGCATCATTTACTCTATAGTAATTTTTTTTCAAAGGCTATATAATTCACTATATATATTTTCCCATAATATTTATATTCCAGATTATGTATCTATTTATTTTATTGTTATTATTTTTTTTACCAAATGGGTCAGCCCACAATCCAAATCCATAGGTCAGCCCAGGAGCTTGGTCAGGCCCATGTGCAAGCCCATCTCGGCCCTGGCCCAGATTCTGACCTAACCCACCAGCCTGACCCGTGGTGCAGCCGGGTTGACCCTCCCAAAACGGGTCGTCTTCAACCTTTGCTCACCTAGGCGTCAGGCGAGCTCGGCGGCGGCGGCATGGGACGAGGCAGGTGACGCAGAATCGGAGGCGCGACGGGGAAAGGTGAGGCGCTGGTCGTGATGGAGGTGGAGGTGCGTGGCAACGGGGTGAACTCGCTTGTCGAGTCGTCTCGTCTTGGATGTCGGCGCGGCTGGGTTCGGTGGCGGGGAGCACGAGGGAGGAACGGCGGGCGGCTTGCCTCGACGGCGACGAAGGTGAGGAGTTCGAAGGTGATGCTGCTCGGCAGAGGCAGCGGGCGCGAGGCTGCAGGTGGGTCGTGGCCGTCTGCAGGCTCGTCTCGACCCATTGTTGCTTGGCGGTGGCGTGACATGGAAGAGGGTGGAGGAGGAGGAAGAAAAGGAGAAGAAGAAAGGAAGAGAGGAGGGGAGGAACTGGTGGTGCCGGTGGTGGCTTGGTCACGGTGGTGGCTCGGTAATGGTGGTGTGTGGTGTTGCTTGTTTAGCGTTTTGTTTATTTTTTTCTGGTTTTCTTGGGTAGTTGCAGTGGGTGTTTTTTTTGCAGGGAGAAGTTGGCAGAAGAGAAGGAATGATGCAGAGGTAGGCAGAAGTCACGGGAAAGAGAAAAGAAAAATCACAGGTGATACGACAACACACCTTGTCGGCCCTAGAAGCACCTTCGTATCTAAAGTTGTCCCGATCTCAAATCACAACCAATTGTGCACTGCTCTTGCGTCGATGCTCTTCACTTCCTAACAATCCGTGTTAGACAACAAATGGATGCAAAAGCCCCTCCACCTCCTAAACTCTCGGTGCTAGAAAACAAAGAAACAAAGCACAAAGGATAAAACAAACAAAGAGACTTCCCTCTTTGGGCTGAGATTATTCAAGTTTAACTGAACTTTTTATTACTCAAATAATCTGAATAACAATGAACCCCAAGGGTTCTATTTATAGGAGAACACACCTCCTCAAAGTCGGTGAACAGTAAAGTCGGTGAACAGTAACTTCGGTGAACAGTAACGCCGGCTCCTCCTTGAACTCCAAGTCTTGGCACCTTCTCTCCTATTACTAGATGGACTAGGATTTAATTGAGCCCACATAACTTGGACACTAATTAAATCGTTTCAATAATAAAAATAAAATAAAACTAGTCGATTTTAATTTGACAACTATAATTAATAAAATGGATATGTCGACACCTCCTTGAAGATGGATTGATGTCGACTGGGCCCGAATGTGCTCTTGAGTCAACTACTCCTTAATTGACAGTAAATTGATGAGCTTCAGTTTCAGTTCCTTTCCAAGCTTGATTACCTAATCCTCCTGCAACTCAAGATTGAGCAATGCTTGCACATGTTGTTGTAGTTGAGTTTTAATCTATTTGGATCGAGCCCGTGTTATTGGACCTGTGGGTAAGCTCAACTCGCCATCTCGAGTGTCCGCTTCTATGTCCGCATCATTCCCCCCCTGCTGAAAAGGATTCGCCCTCGAATCTATATCTGCATGGTCAAAGAGAGTAAGATCAGCAACATTGAATGTGGCACTAACGCCATACTTACTGGGCAGGTCAATCTTGTAAGCATTGTCGCCAATGCGTTCAAGAACTTGAAATGGTCCATCTCCATGTGGATCAAGCTTAGATTTCCGTTGCTTAGGAAACCTCTCCTTCTGAAAGTGTACCCAAACCCAATCGCCAGGCTCAAACCTCACAAGCTTGCGCCTTGATTAGCTTTTTTAGCATACTCCTTGTTCTTGGTCTCGATATGCTGTCGCGCCTTCTCATGGATAGACCGTACTAACTTCGTCTTTTGCTGCCCATCTGTACTCACAAGCTCATTAACAGGTAAAGGCAATAAATCCAAGGGAGTTAGTGGATTATATCCATAAACAATTTCAAACAGCGAATAACCCGTAGAAGAATGAATGCTCCTGTTATAAGCAAACTTGACCAATGGCAAACACTCTCCCCAAGTCTTCAAATTTCAGCCCACAACAGCACGTAACAAAGATCCCAGCGTCCGGTTCACCACTTCAGTCTGGCCATCCGTTTGAGGATGACAAGTGGTCAAGAACAACAACTTGGTCCCAACTTACTCCATAACATACGCCAGAAGTGACTGAGGAACTTAGAATCCCTGTCCGAAACAATGGTCTTAGGAATGCCATGCAAGCGTACCACATCCCTAAAGAACAAGTCAGCAACATGCGATGCATCATCTATTTTGTGACAAGCAATAAAATGTACCATCTTGCTAAACCTGTCAACAACAACGAACACACTGTCGTGTCCCCGCTTGGTCCGAGGTAACCCAATAACAAAGTCCATAGATAAGTCAGTCCAAGGACTATTTGGAACAGGCAATGGCGTGTACAACCCGTGAGGTTGCACTCTGGATTTTTCCTGTCTGTATGGAACACAACCTGCACAAACTCGCTCAACATCCTTCTTCATATATGGCCAATAAAAATGCTCATGCAAGATGTCAAACGTCTTAGTAACGCCAAAGTGTCCCATCAAACCTCCATTATGAGACTCCCTAACAAGCAATTCTCTCATCGAACAAGCTGGGATGCAAAGTTTTTGTTCTTTAAACAAATATTCTGCATCAATGTAAAACTTACCGAACCCAGCATGTTTACAAGTAGCATAGATTGACGCAAAATCATGATCATCCTTGTATAAGTCCTTAATATGCTCAAATCCCATTAATTTCGAACTAAGAGAAGTGATAAGAGCATACCTCCGTGATAATGCATCTGCTATGACATTATCCTTACCTTGCTTATACTTCACCATGTAGGGAAAGGTCTCGATGAACTCAAGCCATTTAGCATGTCTCTTGTTCAATTTACCTTGGTCCTTCAGATGCTTCAAACTTTCATGATCGGTATGGATCACGAACTCTTTGGGCCATAGGTAATACTGCCACGTTTGCAAAGCCCGTACTAGTGCATACGGTTCTTTATCATATGTCGAATAGTTTAACTGTGCACCATTCAATTTTTCACTGAAATAAGCGATGGGCCTCTTCTCCTGCAAAAGAACAGCTCTTATGCCTATACCAGAGGCATCACATTCAATCTCAAAGGTTGAGTTAAAATCAGGCAATTTAAGAATAGGAGCGGTACTTAGCTTATCCTTCAAAGCATTAAATGTGTCCTCTTGCTCCTGTCCCCATTTAAACCCAATTTCTTTTTTCACAATCTCATTCAAAGGTGCGACAATTGTGCTAAAATCTTTCACAAACCTTCGGTAAAAGCTAGCAAGCCCGTGAAACGACCTTACCTGTGAGACTGTTGTAGGAGTCGGTCACTCCCTTATGGCTTGTACCTTTTCTTGATCGACTTCAATTCCCCTGGAACTCACCACATAACCAAGAAAAACGACGCTATCCATGCAGAATGTACACTTCTTCAACTTAGCAAATAGTTTTTCAGCCCTAAGAGCCTCCAAGACTAATCTAAGGTGTTCAATATGGTCATGTTCACTTCTGCTATAGATAAGGATGTCGTCAAAGTACACAACTACGAATTTTCCGATGAAGGCTCTCAAGACATGATTCATCAACCGCATAAATGTTCTAGGAGCATTAGTCAAACCAAACGGCATTACCAACCATTCATACAATCCAAATTTAGTTTTGAATGCAGTTTTCCACTTATCACCTATGTTCATGCGAGTCTGATGATATCCACTCATGAGATCAATCTTCGAAAATATGCATGCACCATATAACTCATCTAGCATATCATCAAGTCGAGGGATAGAATGGCGATACCTAACTGTTATTTTGTTGATGGCGCGACAATCAACGCACATACGCCATGTACCATCCTTCTTGGGTACTAGAATCACTGGTATGGCACAAGGACTCAAACTCTCCCGTACCAACCCTTTTGTAAGTAACTCGTCGACTTGCTTCTGAATTTCTTTGGTCTCCTCGGGGTTAGCCCTATATGCTGGCCGATTTGGGATTTGTGCTCTAGGAACAAAATCAATTTGATGCTCTATGCCCCGAATAGGATGCAATTCTTTTGGTAACTCTTCTGGAAACACATACCGAAAATTCTGCAAAACGGAAACAACAAAACTAGGAATGTCGGGATTAAGGTCTTTGTCAGAAAAATAAGCTCCCTTGTATAAGAGCACCAAAATATCCTTCTTTCCCACACATGCCACTCGAAAATCCCTTATAGTCGCATAGAAGTTCTGTTTCTTTTTCCCCTCTGTTTTTCTGTCCAAGTCGAAAATAGCTCTCTGTTTTTCTCCCTCAGTGTCAACTTCATTCGCCTACTTTTCTTTTGCATAGTCCTTCGCTATCCTCTTATGCTCACTATGTTGTTGCAGCTTGGCTGCCATTTCTTGCTTCATTGCCTCTGCACTCTTCTCCAAGTGCTTCTAATCATAATACACTTGTTGTGGAGACAATGGAGCTAACACGAATTTCTGCTCACCCATGGAGAAAGAGTACGTATTCTTGTAGCCATCATGCCATACTCGCCTGTCATACTGCCATGGTCTTCCAAGTAAAATGTGACAAGCATGCATGGGTATAACATCACATAGTACCTTGTCAGAATAATTACCAATGGTCATAGTAACAAGAACCTGTTTCGTCACCTTGATCTCACCCATGTCATTCAACCACTACAGCTTATATGGGTTGGGATGCTTCGAAACGGCCAATCCCAATTTCTCCACCATCAAGGTGCTGGCTACATTCGTACAACTCCCACTGTCAATGATCACACTACAAGCTTTGCCTTCGACATGGCATCTGGTGTGGAAGATGTTTTCTCTCTGCTCGGTCTCATCCTCTTTCAACTGTGCACTAAGAGCTGGCCTAGTCACTAGAAGCAATGGATCAGTTGCTGGCGCCTCTTGCACATATCGGTCTTCCACTGGTACATCTTCTAGCTCGGGCATATTGGCATATGGATCGGTTTCTTCATCATCCGAATAAAGCTCTCCCTCTCGAACATAGATCACTTCACATCCCGATGCTTAGTTGTGGAGGAAGAAGTGGTCGATTGGCTCGCCTTTGGGGTGGTTTTATAATCGGCCAACCTAGTCTTCTCCTCTCTCGGTTTCTCTTCTCGGTTGTACCTTCGTGGATTCCAGTTGGAAGAACTGGAAGTGACATAAGGACCCATGTAAACCCTGTTTTGCAACTGTTTTTCCACCATGACTGCATTCTCGACAAGTTCTAGATTGTCTAGATTGTGTTGTAGCTCCACGATATTGGCAATCTCCGGCTTCATCCCAGTAAGAAATCGCGCCATTGTCGCTTGGGGATCCTCTTCTACATTCGCCTGAAGCATCAGTGCTTCCATCTCTTTGTAGTACTCGTCAATACTACGTGTACCCTGCCTTAACGTTTGCAGCTTCTTGTGCAACTCGGTGTAGTAATAGCTCGGTACGTATCTTTTCCTCATGATGCCTTTTAATTCAGCCCACGTCTGGGGAGGTCCTTGTCCTGCACGACGCCTGTCCAACAAAAACTTGTTCCACCACTTAAGAGCATAGTCAGTGAATTCAAGAGTCGCTAAGTTAATCTTCTTTTCCTTGGAAAATTGATAACAGATGAAAATCATATCAACTCGTTGCTCCCATTCGATGTAAGCGTCTGCATCTCCTCTTCCCTGAAAAGAAGGTATCTTGTTCTTGATGTTGTTCATGTTGTTATCGATATTGTGGTATGGCTCCCAATCATTGTTCCTCCCATAATACCGATTCTGATATACTCCTCTTCCTCTCAGCACTCTGCCACCTCGCCCATATTCTTGGTAACGTGGCTGCCACTCGTCCTCTGCCCACACTTCATCTTCAAACTCGCCTTCCAAACGTCTCCGAGGTTCAACTTGTTCCCGGGGTTCGGGCATCTCACCCCTTCGCTGCGGTCCCTGTGCTATTGGCGGGTCTTGTTGCTGTTGGCGTGGAGGAGGCTACTGCTGCTGCTGTTGTCGTGGTGGTTGCTGCCGCTCCCTCTCGACGACCAACCATGCAAGCATGCGCTTCAGCTCCGCCATGTCGTTGTCTTGTTTGCGCTTATACTCGGCAAGCTCATCAGATTTATCGAGCAACTGGTTGTTGAGACGGAGAACCTCATCCCGCAATTCTTTCCATTCTAAAGACTCTCCTTGTCCGTCTTGCTTGCTGCTCTCCGAGTTCTGGCTGTTTGGTGACTGTGACATTGTCTTGAGCTAATAACCTCAACTACTCTTGCAAACAATTCTCGATTATCAAATACTTCAATTGATTTCTCTCTTCTTTTTTAAAAAAAAAATAAAATAATTGTGGCAGAATAATAATCAATAGAAAAATAAAAGGATAGTTGATTGATTTGATAACCTGAGCTCCGCTACCAAAAATTGATACGATAACACACCTAGCCGGCCCTAGAAGCACCTTCGTATCTAAAGTTGTCCCGATCTCAAATCACAACCAATCGTGCACTGTTCTTGCGTCGATGGTCTTCACCTCCTAACAATCCGTGTTAGACAACAGATGGACGCGAAAGCCCCTCCACCTCCTAAACTCTCGGTGCTAGACAACAAAGAAACAAAGCACAAAGGATAAAACAAACAAAGAGACTCCTCTCTTTGGGCCGAGATTATTCAAGTTTAACTGAACTTTTTACTACTCAAATAATCTGAATAACAATAAACCCCAAGGGTTCTATTTATAGGAGAACACACCTCCTCAAAGTCGGTGAACAGTAAAGTCGGTGAACAGCAACTTCGGTGAACAGTAACGTCGGCTCCTCCTTGAACTCCAAGTCTTGGCAGCTACTCTCCTATTACTAGATGGACTAGGATTTAATTGAGCCCACATAACTTGGACACTAATTAAATCATTTCAATAATAAAAATAAAATAAAACTAGTCGATTTTAATTTGACAACTACAATTAATAAAATGGATATGTCGACACCTCCTTGAAGGTGGATTGATGTCGACTGGGCCCCAATGTGCTCTTGAGTCAACTACTCCTTAATTGACAGTAAATTGATGGGCTTCAGTTTCAGTTCCTCTCCAAGCTTGATTACCCGATCCTCCTGCAACTCAAGATTGAGCAATGCTTGCACATGTTGTTGCAGTTGAGTTTTAATCTGTTTGGATCGAGCCCGTGTTATTGGACCTGTGGGTAAGCTCAACTCGCCATCTCGAGTGTCCGCATCTATGTCCGCGTCAACAGGCTACACAGGGCGTCACAGGCAGTACAGGTAAGAGGCGGCACCACTATGCAGGGCCGTGTCCAAATCGGACTAGAAAATAACTAAAACACCCACTTTATTTTCCGGTGTGATTTTTCCGAAGATCTGGGACCCGAAAAATACCGACTTAGGTCCGTAAAATCCAAGGAAAAATCTCGAGCGCGGGAAAACCCTCGGTTACGAAAAATGACGCTCGATTTACTTTGAATTAATTACCCAAGATTAATTCATTCGGTAAATCACCGTAAAATAACTTTTACAGTCCCGGTAAAAATCAAAAATTTTACCCGGGCTGTTACATAATACCTTTGGAAAGAATAATAATTATTTTTATCAAATATTTTGGAAAGTACATACTTAAGGAAGAAAAAAATGGAAAGGGTATTATCAAAGTAAATACGTACCGGAATAATAACTCGATACAATTATGGTAAAATATTTCCGGCCTATGTAATTAAATGGTGAATTATGATGATAATGGGAATAACCCAGGGGAGTACTGAGCTAGCACAGTATTTATTTTATGGCTTACAGTATTAGTCGAGCATTTGCATGTCATCTTATGTGTGCATAATTATTGTTTGATATAGGAGTTGATAACGAGCAGTACCCCGAGAAGCCTGAGCCGGAACACTTCGAGGACTATCAAGAATAGGAAAACTGGCTAAGGTAAGGATAAGTAAATACTTATATACTGCCCGTAGTACCAAGTTGCTGTATGTTTATTATGTGTGTTATATGCTTGAATAATTCTTTGTGGCTGTGAATGGTAGTTGTGAGAAGAATTAAAATGTTATTTGTTGCTGTTGATGTTGCTGAATTGATGCTACTGTTGATGATCTTGATAATGTAGGAATGTTGGTATTAGTAGGTTATTACTGTTGTTGTTGACTGTGAAAATTGTGTGAGTAGAGTACCAGGGATACTAGTATGGGAAAAACAGTTGAAATAAGCTTGTATTATCCAGACGAGCGGAGAGGCTGTGAACCTGCTCGGGATAATGAGATAATGGAGGATAATAGAAATTAAGTAACCAGATGAGGGTAAAGAAGCAATAAAACTGGATACACTTAGACATCTAGTAAGTCACAGTTAAATGTTGGAATAGCCAGATAGTAGTCTTATTTTTATGGTGCTGGGGGAGAGTATGCTTAGGGTCTGCTCCCTGTCTGTACCAATTTTTATTTTAGGCGCTGGGAGAGAGTGTGCTTGGGGTCTGCTCCCTGTCTGTGCCAGTTATACGTGGAGGTACCAGGGCGGGGTCTACGGGCTAGCTAGCTTGACTACCAGGCGACGGCCACCATTTAACTAGTGATAGGAGCCCTGATAATAAAATTGGTATAGTGTGTCTAGAATCACAAAGTATGTTATTTGAGGTTCGTGAGAACCTTGGTTATTTGCCGTTGTTGTGACTTGGTTATTATCGGATGCCTGTTTATGTATATTTGCTTATGGATTTTACCCGGTGAGCACTTTGGACTCATCCCTCTCCTGCGTGACCTGGTCGCGTAGTTTGATTGCGCGTAGCTCAGGTACGTTCGAGGCAAGATGTGGCGCACCCTCTGCCAGGCCCGGATCCATCCTGTGTTGCATCATGTTTATGCTGTTGTCTATTGTTGTATTGTATTAAGACTTCCGCTGCTTGCATTTTATTTCTTTGATTCGGTTGCTTGTTGTAATAATGTTCCCGTGCTGGACAAGTACTGTTGATGAATTATGTACTGCTATTGTATTATTACTGTTGGTTGTGATATTTACCACTGTGGATACTGTAATAGTAGGTGGTCCCACGTGTTTACTGTGTATAACGGTAAATACGGATCGGGGCATTTCATTTTGGTAGCGGAGCGGGCTGTAGGTCCTTGGCTGTTGTTTGATTGTTTGTGCATATCCTGCTCCACATGTTATAAATATGATACTCATGCATACATCTTCATATAGGTAGGACGAGATGGATCGGGCTGAGGGACACCAGCATGCCGCCCAACAGCACTTGAAAGAGGACCAAGTGTCAATCGGTCAACCACATGCCTACGTGGAAGAACCATATATGTACGATGGGGTACCGGGTATGCCATACCAGATGTCCCTGCATATGATGCACATGATGACCCAGATCCTTCACCGACAGACAGCTGGGGGACCAGTCGAGGACCCTATTTTTACCAAGCTATCTGAGCTTGGAGCTGAGCCTTTCTCAGGAGCGACTGACCCTCGTGAGGCGGACGAGTGGCTACGTCAGATCGCCAGGGTCATGCTTAAGATCAAGTGCACAACCGACCAGTGGGCGAACTATGCCGCTTCTCTTTTCCGTGGGGAAGCAGCAACATGGTGGGAATCTACCACTAGAGACCTGCCGAAACCAGTGGTGATGCCATGGCCTGAGTTCACGGCCATGTTCAAAGACAAGTTCATTACTGAAGAATTTCAGGAGCGCATGCAGCGCGAATTCCTGGAATTGCGCCAGGATGGTATGATCGTGACAGAGTACGAGAAGAAGTTTGACCATCTGTCCCTGTATGTTGGAGATCTGGTAGCAACTACCAAAGCCAGATGCCAACGTTTCTTGAGAGGTCTACACCCTGACATCCGAGCTATCATGGGATGTAATGACTATGCTGGATATCAGGACATGGTAAGGGATGCTCAGAAGGCTGAAGTCACATGGTGTGATCAATAGGAGTATCGCCGGAAGAGGAGTGCACCGCAGGTTCCTCCCAGTCAGAACAAGAAGCCATATGCACCTGCCGCTAGTGCACCTGCAGTTGGGCGAGGACAGTACCAGTCGACGACCTATGGACATGGTTGGACTAATAACCGCAGAGCTCCGACTGGAGGATGGAGTTGACCCGGAGTGACTAGTTCTGGAGATAACCGCTTCCGACGTCCCATATCATCAGTCAGATGCTTTGAGTGCAATAAGTTAGGACATTACCGTTATGCATGCCCAAAGCTTGGGAGAGTCAGTAACTCTGCACCGGCACCAACAGTTCAGGCCTCTGTGGCTAGCATGCCAGGTGGATCTAGAGCACAAGGACAAGGACAAGGTCGTGGTCGTAGGAATCCTTCCGCAAGGACCCAATCTGGAGCTAACCAAAGCACAGCAGTTCCTAGAGCTTTTGTCTTCATCGCAGAAGAGGACCCTGATGCTGCTCAAGTTATAGCAGGTATCTTTACATTATATGGTAGTGTTGCATTCACATTAATTGATCCTAGAGCAACACATTCCTTTATAGCTCAAACCTATGCTATGCAACATAACTGTGAAGATGTATCCTTAAAAAAATCGATGAGGGTTAGATTACCCGCACACATCATGGTGAGGCTAGATAGAGTTTGTAAGGATGTGCCGCTAGTATTCGAGAACGAAACCTTTCCTGCTCGACTCATTGTCATGAACATGGGAGGATTTGATATAATCCTAGGCATGGATTGGTTGTCGAAGTATCAAGCTTTGGTGGATTTCCGAGCTAAGCAAGTGAGGTTGACATCTGCCGAAGATCGGTCGATTTTTTTGTCCGGAGTGGGGAGAACTACAACCACATGTAGGATCTCTGCTACCTAGGGCTACGAAATGAAGCAACATGGTCCAGACGCTGTGCTGACTCACATTCCAGATGGAGAGACACAAGACCCTACCCCGGAGGATGTATTAGTTGTGAGGGAGTTTGTTGATGTTTTCCCAGATGATCTACCAGGTTTGCCACCCGACAAAAAGGTTGAGTACACCATCGAGCTTGTACTTGGAGTTACACCTATTTCGATGGCACCATACAAGATGGCACCAACAGAGCTTCAGGAGCTGAAGAAGCAGCTAGACGAACTACTGGAGAAAGGTTTCATCAGACCTAGTACCTCACCATGGGGTGCACCAGTTTTGTTCGTGAAGAAGAAGGATGGTAGTCTGCGTATGTGTGTAGACTATCGCCAGATCAACAAGGTGACAATCAAGAACAAGTACCCATTACCGAGGATTGATGATCTTTTCGATCAGCTTCAAGGAGCAACGGTGTTTTCAAAGATTGATCTCCGATCGGGCTATCACCAGATCAAGATTTCGGAGAAGGACATACTGAAGACAGCTTTTCGCACACGGTATGGCCACTACGAATTCACTATGGTACCTTTCGGTTTGACCAATGCACCGGCAGTGTTCATGTGCTTGATGCACTTGGTGCTGAATGAGTTCCTGGATAAGTTCGTTGTGGTCTTCATCGATGATATCCTCATCTACTCTAAGAGCAAGGAAGAGCATGAAGAGCATTTGAGGATAGTGCTTCAAAGGTTATGGGAGAAGCAGCTGTATGCCAAATTCAACAAATGTGAATTTTGGCTTGGAGAAGTTTCCTTCCTCGGACATGTAGTAGGCGGGGATGGAATAAAGGTTGATCCCGCCAAAGTTAAGGCTGTGTTGGAGTGGGAGTCTCCTAAGAATGTGTCCGAAGTCAAGAGTTTTCTTGGCCTTGCAGGATATTATCGGAGGTTCATAGAAGGTTTTTCCTTATAAGCGAGTCCCATGACTAAGCTATTGAGGAAAGAACAGGCTTTTGTTTGGAGCCCGGAGTGCCAACGGAGTTTTGAGGAACTTAAGAAGAAGCTGACCACGGCACCAGTGCTAACAGTACCCAAGCCATGAGTGGAGTATGTGTTGTTTTGTGACGCATCAGGTCTTGGTTTAGGAGCTGTACTGATGCAAGAAGGACGAGTGATTGCCTATGCCTCTAGACAGCTAAGGACTCATGAGAAGAACTACCCGACTCATGATCTTGAGATGACAGCTGTGATCTTGGCTCTGAAGATTTGGAGACACTACCTGTTTAGAGAGAAGTGTCGAATCTTCACCGACCACAAAAGCCTTAAGTACATCATGACTCAGAAGGAACTTAACCTGCGACAAAGATGCTGGGTTGAGTTGCTTAATGATTATGATTGTACTATCGAGTATCACCCAGGAAAGGCTAATGTGGTAGCTGATGCTTTGAGCCGGAGACAATCGGATGATGCCTCCACTAGTTACTCGATGTTTTCACTTATCGAGTTAAGAAAGTTGGGAATTGACTTAACAGTGGATGAAACAGGAGCTTTGCTGGCACACATGAGTGTCAAGTCTAACCTAAGAGGATGGATAGAGGAGTTACAAGATGGAGATCCCGACCTGGTCAAGCTAAAGGAAGGAGTAAGGAGTGGAAAAGAAGACAAGTTTCGTATAGCTGTTGATGGAGCATTAATGATTGGGAAACGGGTATGTGTACCCAATGTCAGTAATCTGCGTAGTCAGATCCTGGAAGAAGGTCATATGACACCGTATGCAATGCATCCTGGAAGCACCAAGATGTATCAGAACTTGAAGAGTCATTTCTGGTGGCCTCGGATGACGAAGGACGTAGCAGAGTATGTCGCAAGATGCATTACTTGCCAGCAAGTGAAAGCCGAACATCAGGCTCCAGCAGGCAAGATGAGATCATTGACAATACCGGGGTGGAAGTGGGAGAAGATCACCATGCATTTTGTGATTGGTTTACCGATGACTCGGAGGCAGCATGATGCTATTTGGGTCATCGTTGACCGATTAACAAAATCGGCTCATTTTCTTCCTATCCGCCAGATTGATACCATGGACACATTGGCGGGTAAGTATGTTGCTGAGATTGTGAGGCTACATGGGATTCCAAAGTCCATAGTCTCAGACAGAGATCCCAGATTCACATCACGATTCTGGAAGAGTTTACAAGCTGCTTTGGGAACCAAGTTGAGCTTCAGCACTGCTTTTCATCCTCAGACGGATGGACAGTCTAAGAGGACCATACAGACACTGGAGGACATGCTTAGAGCTTGTGCACTTAACTTCAGTGGGAGTTGGGATAAGTACCTACCCTTGGCGGAGTTTGCATATAACAACAGCTACCATTCCAGCATTGGTATGCCACCTTTTGAGGCTCTCTATGGAAGGAAGTGTAGAAGTCCGGTATGTTGGGACGAAGAAGGTATGAGATTGATCGTTGGACCGGAGTTAGTCCAACAGACTGTGGACAAGATCCAGATGGTGAGACAGTGCATCAAAGCTGCTCAGGATCGGCAGAAGAGCTACGCCGACAAACACCGACGTGAGATGGAATATAACATTGGCGAGAAGGTTTCCCTCAGAGTAGCACCATGGAAAGGAGTGATCAGGTTCGGCAAAAGAGGGAAGCTGAGTCCAAGGTATATCGGGCCATATGAGATCGTTGAGAGGATTGGACCACTAGCTTACAGGTTGTCATTACCTGAAGAGCTTTCACGCATACATGATGTGTTTCACGTCTCCATGCTGAGGAGGTACCGATCAGACCCTAGTCATATTGTGGCCCCGGTGGATGTTCAAGTGGCAGAAGATCTTACCTACACAGAAGTACCGGAACAGATTCTTGCTCGAGAAGTACGGTAGTTGCAGAACCGTACCATTCATATGGTTAAGGTCAAGTGGAGTAAGCATTGCGCTAACGAGTCAACATGGGAAGCCGAGGACCACATGCGGTCCCAGTATCCGCATCTTTTCACCGGTTCGGAGTGAATTTTGGGGACGAAATTTTTTTAAGGGGGTAGACTGTAACAGCCCGGGTAAAAATTTACATTTTACCTGGACTGTAAAAACGCTTTGTACAGTAATTTACCATATAAAAATAATCTTGGGTAATTATTTCAGGGTAAATTATGCATCCGATTCCGAAACCGAGCTCTGTCCCACATTCGGGATTTTTCTGCAGATTTTACGGACCAAAGTTGGAATTTTTCGGGTCCAGGAATCTCGAGAAAAATCAAGTTTAACCTCGTATTAACGGACCAAAAATAAAGTCAAGGGGGTATTATAGATATTTTCTGGTCCGAACGGGACACGACTGCATAATTGAATTATGCAGCCGCCTCCTCTTGTTACGCTTGTGAAAACTTGTTTTTCCTGTAACACCCGTGAGTTTCTTTTTCTCTTCTGCCTATTAACCTGTCACCTACCTACAGCCAAGAAACCAAAAACCAGTAAGCTCTCAACCTTCTCCTCGACACTGTCTTCTGCCTAGTTTTCTCCAGTTTCTAGATATAAAAAAAGAAAAACAAACAAAACAAACAAGGAAACACACACACACAACAGCCCAAGAATACGTCGTTTGGGCACCACACCTTCCTCTTTTCCTCCCCAGCCGCCACCACCGACGCCTCCATCGTGACCAGCACCACCGCCACGCACGACACCACCACACCGGCGCTTTCCCCTCGATGCTGCCGGCGTGTCGCAGCGGTCGTTGTCCACCTTCGCTGCCCGACGCGCCACCAGTGGCCAGGACCCGACGGACGCCTTTCTCCTCCCCGCTGCAGCCGCCGCCGTCGAGCCCTGTCTCCTGCAGCACCACGATCTGCAGATCGCCTCGCCTTCCTCGCCGCGTCATCCTCCCAGCCGTCGCCTCCCTCGCTAGTGCCTCGTCACGCCGCCGTTGTTGCTCCCAAGGTGAGCAGCGGGTAGAAGACGACCCGCCACACGCACCGGGTTGCGACCTCGGGTCGGGTTGACCCGCATGTGGATGGGCTGGGGAACTTAGGGCTGGGCTCGGGTACTGGGCTGGCTGGCTCTGGCCTCCACATGGGCCAGCGCCTGGGCCTCAGCTTGAGGTCTGGGCCTGGTGCTGTGCAAGGCCTGGCTGGCACTATTCACGGGCCCAGTCCAGTAAAAAAAAAAGAAAAAAATAATAATTATGGTAATAATCTAGAAAATATAAGAAAATAGTATATGGATATAATTTGTGAAAATAAAAGAAATAATTACTTTCGTATATTAATTTCAAGAAACAAAAGTGATTATAACATAATTGTTAAATTATAGTAATACTCCTAAGATGTGTACCATGGAATAAACTACCGGAAAATATGTACATGTGAATAATTTCTAGGAAGATTATTTTATGATAGCTAATACCTTTGGAAAGAATAATAATTATTTTTATCAAATATTTTGGAAAGTACATAGTTAAGGAAGATAAAAATAGAAAGGGTATTATCAAAGTAAATACATACCGGAATAATAACCGGATATAATTATGGTAAAATATTTCCGGCCTATGTAATTAAATGGTGAATTATGATGATAATGGGAATAACCCGGGGGAGTACCGAGCTAGCACAATATTTATTTTACGGCTTACAGTATTAGTCGAGCATTTGCATGTCATCTTATGTGTGCATAATTATTGTTTGATATAGGAGTTGATAACGAGCAGTACCCCGAGGAGCCTGAGCTGGAACACTTCGAGGACTATCAGGAATAGGAAAACCGACTAAGGTGAGGATAAGTAAATATTTATATACTGCCCGTAGTACCAAGTTGCTGTATGTTTATTATGTGTGTTATATGCTTGAATAATTCTTTGTGGCTGTGAATGGTTGTTGTGAGATGAATTAAAATGTTATTTGTTGCCGTTGATGTTGCTGAATTGTTGCTACTGTTGATGATCTTGATAATGTAGGAATGTTGGTATTAGTAGGTTATTATTGTTGTTGTTGACTGTGAAAATTGTGTGAGTAGAGTACCGGGGGTATTAGTATGGGAAAAATAGTTGAAATAAGCTTGTATTATCCAGACGAGCGGAGAGGCTGTGAACCTGCTTGGGATAATGAGATAATGGAGGATAATAGAAATTAAGTAACCAGATGAGGGTAAAGAAGCAATAAAACTGGATACACTTAGACATCTAGTAAGTCACAGTTAAATGTTGGAATAGCCAGATGGTAGTCTTATTTTTTTGGTGCTGGGGGAGAGTGTGCTTGGGGTCTGCTCCCTGTCTGGACCAATTTTTATTTTAGGCGCTGGGGGAGAGTGTGCTTGGGGTCTGCTCCCTGTCTGTGCCAATTATACGTGGAGGTACCAGGGCGGGGTCCACGGGCTAGCTAGCTTGACTACCAGGCAACGGCCACCATTTAACTAGTGATAGGGGCCCTGATAATAAAATTGGTATAGCGTGTCTAGAATCACAGAGTGTGTTATTTGAGGTTCGTGAGAACCTTGGTTATTTGCTGTTGTTGTGACTTGGTTATTATCGGATGCCTGTTTATGTATATTTGCTTATGGATTTTACCCGGGTCGCGTAGTTTGATTGTGTGTAGCTCAGGTACGTTCGAGGCAAGCTGTGGCGCACCCTCTGCCAGGCCCTGATCCATCCTGCGTTGCATCATGTTTATACTGTTGTCTATTGTTGTATTGTATTATGACTTCCGCTGCTTGCATATAATTTCTTTGATTCGGTTGCTTGTTGTAATAATGTTCCCGTGCCGGGACAAGTACTGTTGATGTATTATGTACTGCTATTGTATTATTACTGTTTGTTGTGATATTTACTACTGTGGATACTGTAATAGTATGTGGTTCCACGTGTTTACTGTATATAACGGTAAATACGGATCGGGGCGTTTCAGCTTTTTCTTTTTCTTTTTTTTTTTGTTTCAGTGACTTCTTTCCCCTTTTAAGATAAACAATGCTCTTTTTTATTTTTCTTAAATTGTAAAATTTTTTTCTTTCACTCTCTCTAAAATCACCGGTAGTATATGTATTTCAACGGCATTATAATTCCGAGGTATGTGATGGTGACTTGGTTCAAAAAAAAAAATGGGGACTACAAAAATTTCGTCCCACTCTATCCCTCTCTAATATGGATTAATGTCATGTTTCATCCCTGTGTTGCCCCTTCGAATTAAAATTCTTCCTTGTGTTGAGGTTTGATTGGTTTTGATTCCTGAGTTAGTCAATTTTTTAAGGTTTTAGTCCTTTTTACTAATTTTACCCCTAAATTCAGCACTTTACTATTCAAACTAGTTTACCCACTCAAAATTCGACCCAACTAACCGATCCAACCCGGAACCCCAATAAAAAAATCCAATAAATACATAACTCTACCTCCCAATAACAAAATTTTGGAAATCATTAAAAAAAGTACAAAAATAATTTAAAATTTTTTAAAAAAATAAAAAACCATAAAGTAAATTATTTTTAAGTTTAAAATTTTTAAAAAAATATACTTTTTTCCGGACTTGTGGAGAAGAAAGGAGGGAAAAACAAAAAAAGAACAAAAGTAGATAAAAAAATTTAAGTTTTCAAATTTTTTAATTAAAAAATAATTTAAATTATGATTTTAAATTTTCTAAAATTTTAAAAATAATTTGTATTTTTTATATTTTTAAAATTTTTGGTGTTGAGGGGGAAGGAGGAGGAGGACAAGAAAAAGAAAGAAAAAAATAAAAAAAGAAAAGAAACAAACATGTGGAGAAGAAAGGTTTAAATTTTTAAATTTTTAAAATTAAAAAATAATTTGATTTATGATTTTTAAATTTTTTTAAAAAATTTTAAATAATAATTTGTATTTTTTTATGATTTTAAAATTTTTGATGTTGGGAGGTAGAGTTATTTGTTTATTGGAAATTTTTGAATGGGGTTTCAGGTTGGGTCGGTTAGTTGGGTTAAAGTAAACTGGTTTGAACAGTAAAGTGCTGAATTTAGGGGTAAGATCGGTAAAAAGGACTAAAACCTTAAAAAATTGACCAACTGAGGAATCAAAACCAATCGAAACTCAACACAATGATGAATTTCAATTCGAAGAGGCAACACAGGGATGAAACGTGACATTAATCCCTCTAATATATACTCTATAATAGTAAGGTGTGTGTTACACAATTGAACCAAATAAAATTTTAAGGCTGGAACCAAAAAGAAAAATCTATAGCTAAATGTGCTAGGCTAGACTTTTTTTTTTCTTCTTCTTATTCTTCTTTTTTTTTTGTCGAAGAAAAAAAAAGGCATCAATGGTGTCATCATCGCCCCGTCGGTCCAGGCCCCGGTCAATACCGGTTACATCCTGCCATTAGACCCTCCTCATAAGGGTGACCGCCCACCGGGACACCAGCGGACACCCTCTCCTGCTACGCGTCATAGTGTCAGGGAGACCCGGGGCTCAACGGCCACCACCCCACAGTGTGGAAGGCCAGATTTGGCCACATCACACTATTATGGGACTTGACTGGAAGCGCCGGGACTCGAACCTGAGTCCTAGAGTTGGCAGGCTAAAGGCTTTACCACTGGGCCACCACCCCCGGTGGTTCTTATTCTTCTTTTATTGAACGGTTGATGGAAGTGTTCATTAACTTGCATTAGGAACATACTTTTGCAACAAAACATACGATACAACCCTTGGTAGGTTTGTGTTGGCATATTAAACTAAGATAATTTTATTGGGTTTTCACAGTTCGTTTAGTTTAGGAATTATGTTTTATTCTTTAAGTCAGAATTTTTATAAATAAATATGTAAGGGTTTTATTAATGTAGCAAGATAGTAATTATGAGAAACACTAAGGGTGTTGCTACCAAGAGGGGCACCAATGTGCCGCCTAGTTTATTGTGTGTGAGGGTTAATTAATCAAAAGTTTGTGTGTTGTGAGTAAATTTTCTATATTCTACAATTGGTAGCGGAGCTTGTGAATATCCGGTGAGACGCTGTGCAAGAAAAAAAAGCATTGTGTTCGTGTTTGTTGAAAAGAAAAATCCTCGAAAGAAAACGTTGAGGAGAAAAAAAAATTTGCATGAACCAAAAAACCAAATTGGAGTATGTGAACCAAAAAAAAAAGGGTTCGTGGGTGTGAGCATCGTGCCCTAACTCACGGTTGGCAGGGATATCTCCCCGTGACCCCGGCTTAAATTCAATAGCCTGCAATTTGTGATCATTTTTCACAAATGCCTATGAACTTGCTTGGTTCGATGAGAGAATCGATTCAATGGTTCCCGGGGATAGACTAATTAACCGCTTCCCAAAGAGCCATCATTCCAAACGTATTCCCAGATGCAACTAGAGGAGTCACAAACGGTCTCACTTAAAACTCAGCGACCTACACAGAATATGTTTGCACGGTATTCGCACTTGGACAAAATTCGTTCGTTTCACTCCTTTCATGAGAATGGGCTGACATGTGAACTATAATGCTCGTTTCTGGGACATGAGAGGCTCGGCCTCGCTCGACTTTTCTTTCTTTGTTCACAACATCAAGCCCTTCCTCGAGAAGTAATTATCACGAATCCGAACAAACTCACAGAAGTACTTGGCACACACTGTTCTTGGTGTTCTCTTGGTTGTTTATTGACAAGGAGTTGCCACCCAAGCTTATTTAGGGAAAACTTGAGAAAACCCCGTCAATGACTCCGGATAAAGCACAAATCTCGAAACTAAGAGGACGGTCTGAGGATTCGTTTATCGTGAACTACCATCTTAACTAAGACAAAGTCAGTGATATTGGATGCCAATGCCAATGTATACGTTTCGCAGTCGGATCATGTACTTCATGTTAGCAAACAAACAAACAAACATAATTGTGAGTACCTGACCCAAAATTCATTGGGCTTCCTTACCACCTTCTTCTTAACCGTCATCCAGCATCTTTAAAGTCCCCACCCGAATTTTATTGCAGGGAAAAATTCAGGAAAAAACCTATCTTAGGCAACCAATGACTCCTTAAGGAAACCAGAATAGTGAACCAAAGATGTGGACCCGGGGGTTTGTCACAAATAGAAAGGTGTCAGGCACCCATCTCTGCTGGGGCGAAATTATGTGCAACAATTAATCAATATGTATGCCTTCTGGGTGTGTGCAAATAAGGAAACAAACAACAAAAACAAAAATAAAAATTGGAAGTAAAGGCCATACATAAAGTAAAATAAAATTGAGCTTGCATTTGAATCACTAGAAACTGCCTATGTACCCCCCTATCCATGGGTTCAAAGCTCACATAGTTCTTACATGCATCACATATCACTCGCAGCATCATCATCATCATCTCAGCAACACGTCATAATAATAAAATTAGACAGAATTACCTCTTGAAGCCCTCCTCTAGCTCCTATGCGCTTACTACTTCTCAACAAAATCTTGGCCTTATTTCAAGAAGGAATTTGATGTAGAAGGATGCCAAATCAGCATCTGATGTTAACAACAAACTTGTAATCTCTCAACTTTCCACAGACACCAAGAATGCAGCAATCCGACACCTACAACTCCAGAAATTGCGAGAATACTGAGGCTGTCTGGACCACAACTCTCTTCTCGGGAATCACCTCTTTTCTCCAACGAATTGCTTTGATCCGCTTCCTTCTTGCTCTTCTCTCACTGCTACCTTGTTGCTACTCCTCTCCACAAAATTTCTCCAGAATCTCAGCCCTTCTAGGGTTCCTAAGCTTAGAAAGAGAGAATTCTTTCAAGCATTTATGCATATGTGTGTATAGAGGGGGAAGAGAGAAATTGTGTGTATTTGAGGGTGAATGAGGGGTCGTCCTATCTATAGAGTTTAGGGTTCCTGGATATGGTCTTGATCTAAGAGTCAGGATTGAAATCCCTAGATCCAATGGTAGATACCCAGAATCAAGAAAACAACAAAAAAGAAGAAAACTGTCAAAACTGGGAGCTATGTCCGTCTAGCCCCGGCGGTCATCTCGCAATGACCGCCAGGGGCTGGCAGTCCTCTCGTGAAGTCTGCTAGGTGCTGGCAGCCATGCATTCATGTCCGTCAGTTCCTGTTCCCTTATTTGTTTCTTCCTTTTCCGGCCCGATCCTCTTTAATTCGATTCTACTTGATTCTCACACCCTTTCTTACTAGTTTTTTGCCTATTTTCTGCTCCAGAAACCACACCAACTTGTAGCCTACCCTCACCTATTTTTCTATTTTCTTTTATTTCTATCCACTCCACTCTTGTTACCATAAAACAGAAAACACAATTTTGGACACTTTTTAATCCGAAATTCTGACGAAATTAGGGTTAAAAAGGCTGCTAATCTTTGTGTTTAAATGGGCTAATATTGCTGGAGGGTCCATATTCTATTAGTCCAGGCTCTTAACTTATTTCAAATCCAAAATCATCCCAAAAAGATCTAAAATAAACAAAAAGCTTAAACACAATAAAATACCAATATAGTATTAAAATGAGACCTTAAATATATTTAAACTTAGAATTAAATCATTGATGAGCATGAAATTATATATAATTCACCACATGTTTTTTATATCTTTTGGCCCACAATTTAGTACTCATATTTGCATTTAGTTAATTTTGATTGCTTTTGCAAGAAAATACTCTCTTCCTTATTCAAGTTTGTTCTCGGGTGCATTTTACACATTTTTGGAGGGAAAATTGGCGACTTCGGCCCAAATCGATGAGATGTTGTGCGGAGCCCTGTTTCTTACAGCATGCTGTACGACAAGTCCTATTTTGTAGGAGAGGCCGTGTCTATTTTTCAGTAATTTAATTAGAGGATGCGCTTGGACACAGGAAGGAGATCCAGCTGCTTGATTTCATGAAGAATACTTATTACTCAAGTAATAGGTTTTTGCATGAAGACTTGGTCTTATAAATAGAAAAGATTGAAATCCTAATCGGGATTTTTTTGTCACTTTCGGCAAAATCACTTTGAGAGCAGCAACTTGAGAATTTTCGACAGAAGAAACTGAAGAGTTTAGGTCGACACTTAGGTTTTATTTTAAATCATGTCGCAAGTTTATTTTAGTTTTGTTATTTACTACTTTATGAACTAAATCTTTCATCTAGGTTTATGGGATGCAGCTACTATCTTTTTATTTGATCAATAATTTAGACTTGGTATTTTCAGTTTCGTTCTTGCCTTGATTTGTTACAGCGCACTTCACAGCAGTATTGGCTTGATCATCCTTTAGTGTTATTTGAGACAACCGAATGAAGAACCGAGAGGTGAAGTTAGGTTTTCTGATGTATCTGTAATAAACCTTTAATACTACTGGTTGACCGAGAGGAATCTTTAGTTTAATTGAGGGAACAATGCCTGACACGGCGTCATAGCACTCTAGGATAGTTTTATGCTAGCGAGAGCAGATAAAACGAGACTAGAGTAGGACTACAGTACTGGCGAGAGCGGGCTATAGTTATTTTAGGTTAGATTGTCCTTCAAGGTAGTTGAAGCAATCTACCAAGAATTTGGATTATTGTCTATATTAAGGTAGTAGTGAACCCCGGACAACCTAGGTTCTCATCCTCTGATTTTCTCTTATCGATATTCTTTTACTTTCTGTTATTTATTTTACTATCGAATTTCCATTCACAAACCATGTCTCTTGTTATTTATTTATATGTTTATAAGTCGATTCGATTGAATCACTAAGGACAGTGTTGTGGATCGACTTTATGTACTACAATGCACTGCATACTTGCAGTATTTTGAGCGAACAAGATTTTGGCACCATTGCCGGGGACTGCGTCTATATGATACTACTTAGTGTTTAGATTGATTAGACTCTTTTTGTTATCTGATTGCTTTATTTTTCTTTGGCAGGGTTCTTGATAGCGTCACTCACAGTGTTCTGGACAGTGCATGCAAACCAGGAGTAAAAGCCTGAACTTGTGTTTATCTCTCATATTGAGTGTGCTGCAAAGAAATCTAAGCAACAGAAAGCGAGGGAAGAAGCCGAGAAAACTAAAATGGCTTAGGATCCACGTCTCGATGCATAGGGGAATTTACTCGACCCTGCGAATCCTATTGCTTGTCCCCTGCAAATTAATCCTCCTGCCATTGTTGATCCTCCACAACGTGATCAATAGGACAGATCCTAGATCCCTTCGACAATATTCCAAATTTTCCTATCAACCAGCTTATGCGACCCCGACAAACAACACCCACTGGTCCTATTCAATTGCCTAATATAGCCAATCCCTATGAGTTCAAGACCAACTTAATTTAGATGGTGCAGAATAAGACCTTTGAGGGAACAGCACTTGAGGACCTGAATCAACATCTGGAGGATTTCCTGGCTATTTACGCTACCACAAAGATCAATGGATCTCTTGAGGATGCCAAGCGACTGTTCAAATTGTCCCTCAGGGATGGAGAAAAGAGGTGGCTGAAGACACTACCAGCAGGCAGCATCACCACATGGGCGTAAATGGAGGAAGCCTTCCTGAAGAAATACTTCCCTGAATCAAAGATGGATGAGCTTCGTAGTGAGATTTGCAGCTTCAAGCAAAAGTATGATAAGACAATGGTTGAAGCATGGGAGAGGTTTCAAGACATGATCCAGCGCTGCCCGACTTACATGGTGTATCCACCAACGCTGCTGGGTATTTTCTATCGGGCCAAGTCTCCTGAAAACCGGCGCACCCTCAGTACCGCTGTTGGAGAGAAATTCGAGCATGCACCATATGAGGATGTCAAAAAGGTTATGCTTAATCTTAAGGATGATGACGAGCCTCGGCGCAGCACCAAGGGTGTGTTCCATGTTGACAAGACCACTAATCTGGAGGCTCAAATGACTGCCCTTTCAAAGCAATTCAAAGATTTGTCTGCCAAATTAGTACAACCAGTAGCTCAGGTGCAGCCTGCTGCCCCTAACAGTGTATGTCAAATCTGCGGAGGTTCCTACTCTTTCTTTGAATGTCCGGAGAACAATTCTGAGGAGGCAAACTTCATCGACCTACGACCCAACAATAACTACAACCAGGGATACAATCAAGGTTGTGCCCCAATCAGAACCAAGGTTACCAAAATCATGGGCAATAGTCTCGACAGGATGGTACACAAGGTGGCTCCTCGAAAATAATGGCAATTATGAAGCAGCTGTTAGAAGGACATAAGCAGATGGTAAGGGAGTTGAATTAGCTGAAAGCTCACAGTAGGATCATTGAAAACTAGGTGGTACAGCACTCTGCACAGCTTCAACAACCATAGGGCAGACTACTGGGGCAGCCTGAAACAAATCCCAAAGAACAGTGCCAGGCCGTGACATTGCGATGTGGTAAGGAGTTTCCGGACCCCATTCCTAAACCTGTGCAAGACACCGAAACCAAGAAAGATAGACAGGAGACGACAACACTAGCACCAGTGGTCTTGCAAGACACAGCACCTCCAAAAGCAGGGTTGCCGGTTCCTTACCAACCCCCATTGCCCTATCCACAGGTTTACAGAAAGAATAATCTTGAAGAGCAATATCGAAAGTTTGTTGATATGCTGAGTGGCCTATGGTTAGAGATACCCTTCACAACTATTTAGGATCAGATGCCCATCTATGCAAAATTTCTGAAGAAAATCCTGACCAACAAACGTATTGTGGAAAAGTAGACAGTGGCCTTAACAGCAAAATGCAGTGCTGTGCTGCAACATCAAACCAATATCCCTAAAATGAGCGATCCTGGGATCATATCCATTCCATGTCACATCGGTACCCAAAATTTTAACAGAGCTTTATGTGATCTTGGGGCCAATGTGAGCTTAATGCCTTTATTAACACCACAACAATTGGACTTCAGAGAGATTAAACCTACACGCATGGTGCCGCAGCTTGCCGATCGCTTTGTGAAGTACCCTGTGGGGGGTGTTAGAAGATGTTCCAGTTAAAGTGGGTAAATTCTATATTCCTTGTGATTTTGTGATTATGGATATGAAATTGGAAGAGCAGACACCAACTATTCTCGGACGTCCTTTTCTGGCCACTGCTGGTGCTATTATTGATGCTAGAGATGGTAGTGTTACTCTTCGGGTTGGCGAGGAGACTATGGAATGTCCAGAAGGCAATGCAGTCTGATTCACAGGCTGGGGCCTGTTACATGGTTTGTATCCTTAAGGATGACTTGGAAGAGGTTATCCAAGACACAGGGCCTATGACGAACACTGTCGATGTACATTTGGCCTGCCTGGCCAAAAGTGCTCAAGATGATGATGAAGACCTTGCTGAGGAGGAAGGGGACCATCGATTGTCATCAACACCAACTATTCGGTCCTCGCAGCAGGTATTTGAAGTCCTTACTTGAGACGATGTTGACAATCGCACTGTTGACAGCACTGCGACCCAGCCTGTCGCACTGGTAGTGGAGTTAAAACTACTGCCATCATATCCCAAGTATGCTTTTCTTGGTCCTAATTCAACCTATCATGTGGTTATTAGTGCTGAACTTTCTGCAGGTGAGGAAGAAGAATTATTGGGAGTACTCAAACAGCATCGATCTGCCATTGGATACACCATTGATGATATTAAAGGGATAAATCCCTCTCTGCATGCACCGCATCCCTCTGGAGGATGGATGTAAGCCTACGGTGGAGCACCAGAGGCGGTAGAATGAGAATATGAAGGACGTTGTCAAGAAGGAGATAATTAAGCTTCTTGACGCTGGGATCATCTACCCCATCTCGGACGGCATCTGGGTTAGTCCTGTCCATGTAGTGCCCAAGAAGGGGGGNCGAAATGATAAAAATAAGCTAATCCCTACTCGCACTATTACAGGGTGGCAAATGTGTGTTGACTGCAGGAAGCTTAACAGCACCACCTGAAAAGACCACTTTCCCCTACCCTTCATCAACCAGATGCTTGAGCATCTTGCCAAGCATTCCCACTTCTGTTGCTCGGATGGGTATTCAGGATTTTTCTAGATCTCCATCCATCCTCAAGATCAGGACAAGACCAACTTCACTTGCCCATATGGTACATTCGCTTACAAGCGCATGGCTTTTGGTTTATGCAATGCGCCTACTACTTTTCAGCATTGTATGATGTCTATCTTTTCTGATTTGATCGAGCATATCATAGAAGTATTTATGGATGGCTTCTCTGTTTATGGTACTTCCTTCCATGATTGCTTGAATAATCTAACCAAAGTTTTGCAGCGTTGTGAGGAAATCCATCTTGTCCTCAATTGGGAAAAGTCCCACTTCATTGTAAAAGAAGGTATAGTGCTGGGACACTTAGTCTCCGCACGTGGTATTGAGGTAGACAAGGCAAAGATTGAAGTTATTGAAAAGTTGCCTATGCCTACCAATGTTAAAACGGTTCGTAGTTTTTTGGGTTATGCTGGTTTCTACCGGTGCTTTATTAAGGACTTTCAAAGATTGCAAAACCTTTGACAAACCTCCTTAATAAAGATGCCGAGTTTATATTTGATCAATCTTGTTTAGATGCCTTTCACAGGATAAAGACAGTGCTGGTCACTGCGCCCATCATACAACCTCCAGATTGGTCTCTCTCATTCGAAACAATGACGGATGCCAATGATCATGCAGTAGGTGCAGTGCTGGGGTAGAGAAAAGATGGCAAGTTACATGCCATATACTATACCAGCCGCACCTTAGATGATGCCCAGATTAACTACGCCACCACAGAGAAGGAGTTCCTCGCTATAGTGTTTGCCATTAACAAGTTTCGGTCCTATCTCCTTGGGTCAAAAGTTATCGTTCATACTGACTATGCCGCACTGAGATACCTTTTGACTAAGAAGGAAGCTAAGCCCCGACTTATCCGTTGGATTCTTCTCTCACAAGATTTTTTCCTGAAAATCAAAGACAAGAAGGGGACGAAAATGTTGTGGCTAATCACTTATCCAGACTTGTCCTGGGTTGGGAATCTCCTCGTGCGGATCTTCCACCAATAAATGACTCACTTCACGATGAATACCTAGTAGCAGCGGTCCGGATAGTGTTTGCCGCAGGGTCTGCCGTAGTGGAATTTGTCCCGAACTATCCTTGGTTTGCTACTTATGTTAACTACACAGTATGTGGTGTCTTTTCACCTGATCTCACTTATGCTCAGAAGAAGAAATTCCTCAATGATATCAAGCACTACTACTATGTTGAGCCTTACTTGTTCAAGCGCTGTGGCGACAGCATCATCCGACGGTGTTTGCCCGATGAATTGCACAAGGAGATGCTTGTAAGCTGCCATCAGACACCATATGGAGGACATTATGGAGCTCAGAAGACGGCTATTAAAATCCTTCACTCTAGATTTTTCTGGCCAAGTCTTTTCAAGGATGCTAAGGAGTATGTTCAATCCTATGATCGATCCTAGCACACAGGAAATATTTCACAACACAGGAAGGTTCTTTGCAAGGAATGCAGTTCGTCGAGTCCTTCAATTTTTGGGGCCTTGACTTCATGGATTCTTTCCCCTCTTCCAACTCGAACGTTTATATCTTGGTCGTTGTGGACTATGTGACCAAGTGGGTGGAAGCCATTGCATCTCTTACAAATGATGGGCAAGTGGTGACTCGATTTTTGAATAAGAACATCTTCACCCATTTCGGTGTCCCTCGTACTATAATCAGTTATGGAGGATCACACTTCTGTAACAGATTGTTTCCAACGCTATTGCATCGATACGGGGTTACTCACAGGGTTGCTACACCCTATCATCCACAGACTAGTGGTTAGGTGGAGGTTGCCAACAGGGAGATTAAGCGCATCTTGGAGAAAACATTGAGCAATACCCACAAGGATTGGTCTTTGAAGCTAGATGACACACTGTGGGCTTAAAGGCGGCCTACAAGACTACCATAGGCACCACTCCTTATAGGCTTGTTTGTGGGAAGTCTTACCACCTGCTAGTAGAGTTGGAGCACAAGGCATATTGGGCAATCAAGGCCCTAAATTTAGATGCAAAAGCCGCTAGTGGGGAAAGAAGGTTGTTGCTCAATCAGCTTGAGGAGATTCACTTGGAGGCTTATGAGAACAATAAGATCTATAAGGAGAGATCTAAGAAATGGCATGACAGTCACATCCTTTTCTACAAAAATTCCTACCTGGAGAGGAAGTGCTGTTGTCTAATTCACGCCTCCGACTTTTTCCCAGAAAGCTCAAGTCCCGCTGGACAGGACCTTATACAGTGGTCCAAGATTTTCCTCATGGTGCTGTGGAGATCCGCAAAGGAGATGGCAACATCTTTAAAGTCAACCACCAGAGGCTTAAACTCTATTTCCCTACTGAGCCACTAGGGGAGGCGGTCACAGCGTCTCTCACAACACCCTCTACAGGGTGACCCGCAGGGCAACCTGCAAGGTGTCCAGCTACAAGACGTTAAAGAAGCACTACTCGAGAGGTAACCCGGGGACAATTTTATTGCTTTTGTACCCTACATCCCTTTAATTTTTTCTTTGTTTTTGTTTTTACTATTTTTGCAGCCATAAAAAATAAAAAAAAATCACAAAACTATAAAGATGGGTGTAATACCCGATAAAATAATTAGATAATGTATAATGAACTAAGCCCATAATAGATACGTCTATCTAAAAATCTAGCCCAGATACTTAATAAGAGCCCCATGTTATTTATGAGCCCAAAGAAAAAATTATAGATGTTTATAAGCTAACCAACTTCTTGACGTCGGTTGGAAGACTGTATAAATACATTAGCATATAGGGTGTCTTTTCTCACGATCGGTCCTCCAACAACCAAAACATATAAGCTGTAGTGTCTTTTCAACACACTCTCTTTATTGAATTCGTCCACAATTATTTTTGATTGATAAAGAAATTTAATCTTGGGGTAAGTTTTATACTACCATCCTTTATACGTTTTACAATTTCTATCCACTTTTCTTTCAATTATTTTTCCTTGCTAAACTAATTGCTATTAAAGCTTGAGTTTTGAATTAATCAGACATCTACCTCACTCTCTTCTATAATTTTTTTCATAGGACGATTAGTTGGATAGGTCTTATATATTTATTCTAGCTTGAATAATAAACTTATTTTATAATTTTATTTTTTGGCAGTCCTTATGTTTGTTTATTTTTGTCATTGACTTTGTACAAACTAGTTTTTCAAATTTTTATCCAGTAAACTAGAGACACATAGTAAACTCTTGCAGTTGGTTTCACTAGAAAACGAATTTTGTAGAATTTATTAAAAATCGTATAAGTGGACTGTTGTGCAGGAAAAAGACAGTTTTCTGGGCTATCTTGTAAAATTCATAATTAATTGTTCCTAGGTGCTGTGGTAGTAAGCTTTATATGGTTGGAAAGCTTGGAATGTCTACTTTAAGTCTTATGTTGAAGATATTTTCGGATTCAAGATGGTTTGGGAGTTATTAGGCAGAAACTAGAGGCTGATCTATTATGTTGTTCATTCGGTAGATTGTTAAGCATTCTTTGGACTTAGTGGTTGTGTTTTCCTTGTGAATTAGGTGCTGCCGAGATTGGGACTCAAGCTGAAACTTAAGTATTTGAGATTGGTAATTTGGATTGGCTTTTGAGGTGGATTATAATATTATTATACTTCTTATTTTCTTAGTAAAGCTATGTTTCAAACATTATTATCTTATATAAATTATTCTTGTACTCTTAATTATCGTTTGTTCAACCTTTTAAACTATGTTATTTTGACCAAAAGGTTTTGATAAGTTAACTTTTACTCCAAATTATTTTATATGAAAAACTGTTACTATTTCTTCAACTGTGTTTTTGCCGAACAAGGATTTTGAGGTTTCAGAGAAAAGTCTACATAACTCTTATTATATAATTTTGTTCCTACCGTACTTATTCTGCTTATGATTACTATTCACTCTATTTTGCTTATGAACACTCTTTGCTTATTTGGATGAGAAATATCTTTAGATTTGATTCTTTTAAAGGATTTATTCAAATTTTTTTTTGCTTAGAATTAAATGTCAGACGTCCTTATCTGGCAAGGGTGCTGTCAGACTTTGTGTACATTGATTGGTTTGATGAGGTATTTAACCTCTATCTGTTTGATGGGAATCTTTGATTTCCCTATGGATCCTTTTGTTCCTTCAGCCGACAGGGGGCCGTTGTCGGACTTGCTCGACGGGGCATGCTTTGCTCTTCTCTATTTCTTATCCAGTTCTGACATCTTAATTCGAGGCTTCCGTTCGTTTTGAGTATTATGATTATTTGATATTTAAATCCAAGGCTTCCGCTGATTTTGTGTACTTTTGATTATTTGACAAGTAAGCTTATTCTATTTCGATTATGAAGTATATATGTTTTGACCTCTATGATTTTAGTTTGGTTTTCGTTTGCTTTGTACTATGCCCACTGAGTTATGGAAGGATTCACCCCCATTTTAAAAATATTTTCAGGTGATTAGTAGGCGTAAGACGTAGGTCGTGCTTGGCGAGTGATCTTGGTATACGTAGCAGACTTTTGGATTGTTAGAGCTCCACTGTTACTCTAGTTTCTCGGAAACTTTCATGATTTGGATTATATTAAGGAATTTGCTTAGTCTTTGAGTTTGGAATTTATATTCATCATATGAGTTTGTTGGATTATTCATTTATGGAAGTATTTTATTTTGAAGATTATATTTGTATTATTTATTTGAGGTTTGCCTTGTCTTGGGTAGATATATATTTCCTACTAGGACTAGCCGATGGTCATAGACCTGATTTCGGATCGTGACAATGGGGGTATAAGTCGTCACAACGCGCAGTGCAGCAGCACATACAGCCTTGATCCTATGGCCCAAACGGAGAAGCATTCTATCCTTGCTATATGTTTATTTGTTATTATGCCACTCTGTTTGATGCAATGTGCATTTTTGTGTGGTATTGTGTACATTGACATTTATGCCCTTGCATTCATGCATTTTCAAATATGAAAATTCGAGTCAAAACATCTGCATGGGAAGGACACTCTTCATGAACAGGACATTGGGTAGTTATTGGGTGCACTAGATTTTGGAATGGTGATGGTTCATTTCTTCTTTTCCACCTCTTCACCCGCTTTATAGCTCTCTTCCATACTCTCTCTCCATCTCCCGACCATCCACTCATCACCATGTCTCTCTTTCCAAAACCACACCTTTCCTCTCCCATATTCAATCGACAACACACTGACTTGTCCACTACCCACTGAAGGTGACGAACTGATTGACCTTACCGGTACCCCTACCACACCAGCAACCTCCACTCCTTTACCGACCTGTCGTAGCCAGCGCGACGCCACTTAGCGAGCTTCTTTGGCCAGTCGGTCTGCTGCATCCGCGAAAGGAAGCGGGAGGGCGTGGCCAAGACTCCCTCTACTTCGCCGGCCAAGCGCACCCAAACCCACGGCACCGACGTAGTAGATTCTGACGGCGAACTCCATTCAGCCACACCCAAAGGCTATGGTCACCCGGGAATCCTCCTTATCTCGACTAAGCATGAACGACAGCACCACCAGCAAGCCTCTAAGCATCCCCTCTCGATTTTTCGATAGAAACACACGTGTGATGTATGGATTTAATCTCAAAATTGATGAATTGCTGACAAAGATTGGTTGGGTACACTTTGGGCTCTGGCAGAGCCGAGCTATTTCGGGCTCACAAAAGAATTATATGGCAGTCTTGTTTATGTGGAGGAGGACACAGGCAAAGAGATTCAAGAGCATATCTACTTTTGTTTGGGTAACCAAACACATTGCCTGATATTGCTTGAGTTTAATGTTATCTTTGGTTTCAACAATTCGGGTTTGCATGCTCCTCCACCTGGCTATAGTATTCGTGTTGCCTGGGCCGATTTGGCACCCACTGCTGGCAAGTACAGTGCTTCGACCTCCAACACCACCAGCCTTCACACACCGCTACTCCGTTATGTTCATCATGTGCTGGCACAAACGATCTTTTGTCGGGCTAACGACATGCAGGTGGTGCAAACAAAGGAGTTATTCCTCCTCTGGTGCTTTGAGAACCGTCAGCCTGTGAACACGGGCAATTTCCTCTTCGATCAGTTCAGGCATCACCTCTCTCATCCCACCTTGGGGTGCGCTGGGTTCATCACAACGCTGACTCGACACTTTAGGGTCGATTAATCCTTTTAAAAAAAAAAAGATGTGGTGCTCTAACGGAAATGAATATTTGGTGAGAAGGTCAATGAGCATTATGGTTATTATGATTATGATGACATGACAATAATTTCTTTCCAATTAACATCCCTAACTAACGGAAATTTAATTTAGGACTAAAATGGATTTCATAATTAAATTTAGGAGTTGTTTGGCTGAGTAACGAATTTTAAGACTCAAATAGGATTTGACCTAAAGTTTTAATTCTTTTGGGGCCACTATGTCACGGGGTCAGAGTGTTGCGCAGCGGATAGAACACCCCCGTGCGGCACAAGCAAGCCTCAAGCTTACTTGTTCAGCCTATAAGCTTCAAACACACCAAAGAGAAGAGAAGGAACAACAATAAAGGGAATTAACGAATAAAGAACATAGACAAGAATAAAGGGTTGGGAGAATACTCGTGTAACTATTATTATAAAAGAACCAACGTTTACAACAACAGCCCACACGCCCAGAGACTCCCCCTCACGCATCCTATTTATATAGGTACCGCAAGGCTCTCTCCTAGTTTGACAGTGTTAAGTAATCCTAGTCCTACTCAAACTCGGTTTACTTAACCCCCACACAAACCCATGGACTTGGGTTAGCTAAGCCCAATTCCAATCCTTGTACAACTAGGTTAGCTACTCCTAGCCATACTAGGATTCCTACCATACAGCCAAGGTAGTGTCCCAACCCAATTCGAACTCCTATGCGCACTAGGATTCCGGGGTCGTGACATTCTCCACCACCTAATCTTGCAACGCCCTCGTTGCAATCCGATGATGCGCCACAGCTACTCGACCTTCGAATAGTCTCTTTCGATGTTCTCGCTTCCACTTCGCCAATGGATAATCCTTCCACTTGAAGTCGCCAAGCCACTGAACATTCGAAACAAAATCGTGCTTCCAATTGTGCCATGACCAGCCCCTGATCACTCTTGGTCTCCAATCTTCAGCCATTCTTCTTGATCTTCGGTTAGCATCCTCGCCACCTCGAACAAGTGTGTGTACCCCACTTCCACTAAGTGTGTCCACTCGACGCGTACCATCCCGTTGCTCCAGCAAACTCATGGCCCCAACCGTCTTCTTCGAACCCGTCTCCTCATTGAGAACGTGCCCACGTGCTAAGTCATCCTCGGAACAAATGTAATAACAAATGTCTCGCATCCCTACAGCAAGTGTATACTCCCTGTCTCGCAATCTCCTCGCAAGTGTATACCTCCTCGGAAACTCGCACATACGATGTAAGTTTTTACACCATAAACCAAGCATCATGTCTACACCTGTGCCTCCTCTTCCATATGATTTGGCCGATGCACATGCCTCCCTTGGTAGTAGCAGCCCAAGCATCATGTCCACAACTGTGCCTCCTCTTCTATAAGACTCGGCCATTGCACATGCCTCCCTTGGTAATAGCTCGTTGTCACCTTTGCTTCGCCTTTTCCTCGACTCTGCATTTGATGTGCAACTCGCGCTGCTCTCTCCACCACCTAAGACATCACAGTCCCTTGTGAATGAAGATTGCCCAATCGCACCCTTGCAATCAGGTTGTACCTTCGATCTTGAACCACTCCACGGCTCCATCGTTGGCACCTCAATCTTGGAGTTGTCTTGAGTGTCTGCCCCATCAGGCCACCATGTATTGCTGCACCCAACATCGTCACCACAATGTCCTTTGCATCCATGATAAACACTCCTCCTCGAATGAGTTGTATCCTCCCTTGTCAACTTGTGTTTATGTGCCTTTGAGTTGCTTGCAAACACCTTTGCAGCGAACCTCCACCAAAACCTGTCAATGTAACACGCACTAACAAAGTAATCAGCACAAAAACCACAATTATCAAGTCGACATCTCCAATCCATTGTCTTCTCTATCGTCAAGCCAAAGTCCTCTTGAGCGCTAACAAAATCCCCAACGCATCTGTCCAAGCGTGCCAAGTGCACTTCACCATGAAGTTCCCTACACCGCAGCAAATCAACAAGAACACCAAAGCAATGCGCCATTCTGTCTAAAGCATCCCAAGTTATGACCTTGTCACCCGAATCACTTGAATGCTCACAAAGTCCTTCCACACCTTGCTGCCCAAAGTTCTTCCCAAGTGCCAAAACTCTATTCAGCATTGAACCATGACAGTCCACCAAGAATGTGTCACCTTGTCGCAACGCACCAAGAAATCCAACTTGTCTTCCCCAAGAACAAGCCATCCCACTTGTATCTACTCTTCCTCTTGTCGCAAGAATCATCCATGTCTCTCCTCGAAAAGCCCCAGAACTTTGTGCCGAATTCCTCCAACTCCCATCAAAGTGCAAGTAAAAAGATCCCCCCCCATGAAACAAAAATTGACGCAACATGTGTAATGAGAAAAGTGGTTCACCAACCTGTCCTTCCTCCGCCAATTCATGTCCAAAAGGTACAATTTTA
Source organism: Turnera subulata (assembly GCA_028386065.3). Lineage (NCBI taxonomy): Eukaryota > Viridiplantae > Streptophyta > Magnoliopsida > Malpighiales > Passifloraceae > Turnera > Turnera subulata. The sequence continues at coordinate 36,328 of JAKUCV010002740.1, read as the reverse complement.
CTGCTGGAATTGTCCATGAGAAATTGCACAGAAAGTCCGTAGTTAGCCCCCCCGTTGTGTGAGTCATCCGTGTGCTGCCCGTGTCCAAAGTGCGCACCCTCTGTGCACTGTTCACGCCCTCTGCGTGTACAGCCTGTGCATCGCTGGCCAATTCTGTCCGAATGCGTACCCATCAGCTTGCCAATCGCATCAGCACGTCCCAACGGTACATCACAAGCACCTAATCGCACCTGATCAGCTCGCCCATCCTCCGAGTTCGCACCAACAGTCCAACAATGCTTGACACCGAACACCCAACAAGGCAATTGCATCAACGCACTCCCAACAACCTTGCCAACCATGGTCACATCCAAACCAAAGCAATCCAGAGAAAACAAAGAAGAAGCTCCAAGAAACATGTGTGTGAATGATGGTATAAAACCAAGAGCAAAGCCAACTAAAACACCCAATAGCTCCCAACGTACCTTTGAAGTCCACCAACAAAAGATACGGCTACCTCAAAGTGAAATAGTCAACCAAATAGCAACAATCAAAGACAAACAAGTGTGTAGGTGCCAAAGGAACAGAAACTCCAATTAATCCACACAACTCCAATCAACAAAACCAAGCAGCCCTCCACAATCGGCACGCACAAAAACAAACACAGCAGCAAGCCCACCAACAAGAGTCAGACTTTTATAGCGTAAAAAGCCAAACCTGAAAACCAGCAAGCTCCACTCTGTCCAACGCTTCCGTACTTCCTTCCTTGTGTTTGCTTGAGTCGATTGGTGTAGAAAATTAGAAGTCCTCAACCAGCAAGCTTCCTTCGCGTACAGAGATCTTCTTGCGCGAGCAGCAGCAAAATCGAATAGCCAATACAGCCACCCCCAAGCCTTGATCTCCCACGAATAAAAACTTGTGTTCCTTTGCCAAAGTCGACAACAGCACCCTTGCTAAAGTCAACAGCACCCAGCACCTCTCCTCCCTTGAGAAGAGTCACAAAATCGTCCTTGAGAATCACCAACCAGAAAGTATTATTCGCGCAAAAAACCCTCCTGCAAAACCACAAAGTCGACCAACACAAACAAATAAAAACAACTTTTTATTTAGTTTAAGTCGACCTTCCAGCCACAACCAAACCACGCCAATCAGCCCAATTCCAGTGCCCACCAGCACCAGTTGGCGCACCCAGAAGCACCAGTTAGCGCACCCGTCGGCGCACCCAGAAACACCAGTTAGCGCACCCGTCGGCGCACCCAGGCTCGGTCGTTGGCGCGCCCAGAAGCGCACCCAGGGTCAGTCGTTGGCGCGCCCAGAAGCGCACCCAGGGTCAGTCGTTGGCGCGCCCAGAAGCGCACCCAGGCTCAGTCGTTGGCGCGCCCAGAAGCGCACCCAGGCTCAGTCGTTGGCGCACCCAGAAGCGCACCTAGGTCAGTCGTTGGCGCGCCCAGAAGCGCACCCAGGCTCAGTCGTTGGCGCGCCCAGCAGCGCACCCAACAGCACCAGAATTCCGCGAATAAAACCTTTTTGCTCCGCTACCACTTGTCACGGGGTCAGAGTGTTGCGCAGCGGATAGAACACCCCCGTGCGGCACAAGCAAGCCTCAAGCTTACTTGTTCAGCCTATAAGCTTCAAACACACCAAAGAGAAGAGAAGGAACAACAATAAAGGGAATTAACGAATAAAGAACATAGACAAGAATAAAGGATTGGGAGAATACTCGTGTAACTATTATTATAAAAGAACCAACGTTTACAACAACAGCCCACACGCCCAGAGACTCCCCCTCACGCATCCTATTTATATAGGTACCGCAAGGCTCTCTCCTAGTTTGACAGTGTTAAGTAATCCTAGTCCTACTCAAACTCGGTTTACTTAACCCCCACACAAACCCATGGACTTGGGTTAGCTAAGCACAATTCCAATCCTTGTACAACTAGGTTAGCTACTCCTAGCCATACTAGGATTCCTACCATACAGCCAAGGTAGTGTCCCAACCCAATTCGAACTCCTACGCGCACTAGGATTCCGGGGTCGTGACAACTATCCCCACTTCATCTGTAGCAGTCAGTGTATAATCCTCTTAATTCCGACAGATCTTGCTCTACAGATGGATCCTTTACGTGATCATAAACCGGAAAACATATATGACGTAATTGCTGTACTAATATTCCTCTGTGTCACCGTCAATATTAGACCACATTTCTTAAGGTCACGAACTTGCAATCAGAATAAGTAGGCTAATGGTGAATAAAACAAGTTGTGCAATTCTCTCTTGGGTTGCCTAAATCATTTCCAACTTAGCGGGTTACAATTATATCTAAGCATTTTAGTATAATCAGGTGAATTTTTAGTTACTTCAACCCGTGGTAAGACATAAATAAAAACCATGAGAAAAGTAAAGTGTCCAAGGCCAATGGAATAAGACATTAAGCACATTTTTCATGTTCTTAATTGTAATCATTTCTTGCTCAAAATTAAATGGACCCTTAAAATGAAGGAAACAAGGTTGAGAGCAAAGAAAAACAATGAACGAATTTTTTACGAAACAGCAAACTGATTAATGTTTGGTGTTTATGCCCTACATTAATCATAAATTATTAATGGATTGAATTTAGTTTAGTACACTGATTTGATAGTAAACAGGAAGGAAAAGATTCTCAAAAACATTCTATTGTACGTACAGTTAGCGTCATTGATTTTATTGGTACACAAAATAATCATCAATCCTCAGCCAAAGGTTACTGTGAACCACCAACCCTCTCCCTCTGTAACTTATGTCTGTTGTGAATTTTTGATATATGACTTGAATGATATCTGATATCAATTTCATTCATATCCGAACAACAAATGCCAAGATATCATTCAAGGGAAAAAGCTATTACATTCACCGTATACCAGTGGGCATGCCCATCAATAATATCATAATCAATCAAAGATTCCCTCTTTTTATTTTTAGTATAATAAATTTCTTTTTCTCATATTGGTTACAATATTACCACTAGGCATGCGACTTGAACACAGTGAGCACCATAGAATTTGCCTATCATTGAAGTGCCAAAAAGAAACGCCAACCATTTTTCAAGCATACAAGATGAAAAATAATGCTTATGAAATAGGAAGTACAATAGCAGAAACCTCCTTTCCGGTAGCCAATTCATCTATATAGTATCCTTTGCTAGATGCTGTCAAACACAAGATGCACGCTTATGTTCTTGTTTTTAACTTCAATGTTTGTTCAGTATAACTCTTGTAGAACTTTGGAATGTTGCAAAGTAATAAATAGTAGCCTTATATATGCTTGCAGGAAAACGGTACAAAGGTCAAAAGATTTAACAATGCCACAATGAAAACTCCAAACTCATAAACAAAATCTTTTTTAATGAAATCATAATTATCGCAATTTCCATCTACCTAAACTCACTTCACACAGATCTCCTTATTGGCTTTACCGCAACAAACGAAGTGTAAACTATAATGCCACTCCCAACATTTAGTGTTGAAAATAGCTGCCCTAATTCGAAGGCTTGCATTACATACCATCATTGAGTTCCAAGCCATATTTCCTTCATCCAATTGCACAATCACTTTATTTAATGGTCTGAACTGGAATAAAAGGGCGAAATAGAGTAAGCATACAGAGGAAATAGGATAAAATCTAGTTGGAAATGAGTGTAACTGCATTACTCAATTTTATGATAAACTATTCCACTGGGCAGAAGGAAATAACAAAGCCAAATGTTGTCCCAACTGCCAAACAGCCCTTGCTTGCTAAGCATAAGCATGATTTAGAGCATGTGAATGATTAAGCCAAACAACAGTCCAACATTACACACCACTTCAATAAGTCAAATATATTTGGCAGAAATCTGCCTGCGATTAGTAAACCATCTGTCTTATCATCTTCCAATGGCAGCTTTTTGATACAAGCAAGCCAGTATCAAGTGGAACTCAAGATCGTGATGGCGCCATTAGCTTGCCTCAAGGACCAGTCACGAGGGCTCGATTGAAGAAGATAAAGAATCACATGTTACGTTATGCTCAAGCTTGGGTCAATCGGGAGTTGCAAGAAAATAAATTGGACAAGTTTGGAGATGAATTTAAAGAGATTCCTAAGTTTGTGAGCATTTTGAAGGATTCAAGTCAAAAGTAGCCGTTTTTACCGCTCAACCAGAAAATTACTGTTCTCGCCGGAAATTATTATTCTGCCGGAAATTACTATTCACTTCCGGCGTTTACTGTTCATTTTCAGGCTGGAAAATCCACTTTGGAGCTGGAGATGCCCACTATCCAGATTGAGTGGCCTTTCACCATTTGGTTTGTTGATGTGCATTAAAGAAAATAAAAAAAAAAAGAAAGAAGAATCATTTTGTTTTGTGCTTTGCATTTTAAATTCAATCCTTTGCTTTTTGGCTTCTATAAAAGCCAACCATGTATCAGGTTTGGAATCAGAATACATACATGATGTTTTGAGTGATATTAAGGAAGCTAAATGCTTTCCTTCGGTGTTCTTCTTGATTGAGAAATTCAATCAAAAACAAGGGAGGGATTCTCTTGGCTTTACTCTTTGGGATTGATTACTCTTATCAAGTAATTTACTTGTGGTGATTGATCAATTCCTTGTATTCCTAATTGTTTGTTGCCTAATCCTTTGAGTTTAGGAGGTAAAGAATAGGGATACTAAACCCTAGTTTGATTGGAGATTGGAGGTCTTGGGATCAATTAGTTGCAGAGGTAACTCTAGTGGAGTTCTAGGGTTGTTGCTGTATCACTTGGTAGCGGAGCTTACAGGTTCAATCAATCATACCCTGTCTTGTTCAATTTTTTTTCTTCTCTTCCTGTTCTTAATCTTACCGTCATTCTACAAAAACTAAATTGCTACAACATCGATGTTTGGCATCAAAACATCGATGTTGGGACAGTAAATTTGAAATTTTTGAAGCCCACGGTCACCAAACATCGATGTTTGGAACCCCAACATCGATGTTCTTGAGCTTCGGCAAACAAAAATCTTGGAAACCATTGTAAAACATCGATGTTTTGAACCCCAACATCGATGTTCTTGAGCTTCGGCAAACAAAAATCTTGGAAACCATTGTAAAACATCGATGTTTTAAACCCAACATCGATGTTCTTGAGCTTCGACAAAATAAATTCTTGTAAACCAGTGTAAAACATCGATGTTTTGAATCCAACATCGATGTTCTTAAGCTTCGGCCAAAGAAAATCTTGGAAACTATTGTAAAAACATCGATGTTTTGAACCCAACATCGATGTTCTAGAGCTTGGGTCAAGAAAACCTTGAAACCAATTGTTTAAACATTGATGTTTAAAACCCAACATCGATGTTTTGAGGCTTCGACTATTGTTGACATAGCACTCGTACATCACAAATTAGCTTGCCTTTGTCTCATATCATTCAGTTGCTACAACATTCCATCACATGCATTACCTTGTCCTTATGTGTGATCTTTCTTCTTGTTTGTTGAAGTCATAATTTGTTCTAGAATTGTTTTCCTTTCGTTCCTTCTTTAGGCTTTCATTGTTTCTGTTAATTAATTGTTGCAAGTTGGTTGCTTGATTTTGTGATATAAAGCAGAATCAAGAGAGGAAAGAGGCTGAGTTACATCCCTTGCCAAGAGTGAACAAATACGAGTGTTAACACGTGAGGATTTGTTTTACTAACAAGTATTCGCAGGTTATACATCATGTCTACTAGTGGCAGTAAGGGTGGTGAACCAAACCTTGCTTCTGTTATGGTACTGTTGAGGGATTTCAGGGCTTAGACAGATGCTCAGATGAAGGAGGTTAGGGATGAAGTCAGGGCGACAAATCTAGGGTTGAGGGAGACCAATAGCCGAATTGATAGGCAGACAGGAGAGTTGAGTGATAGGTTGGAGAGGCAAGAGCAAACTGTTCAAGAGATCTTTACTAGCATTGCTACTCCTAGACGAGCAGGAGGAGGAGAGCAAGAATAGGTTGCTCGCCCCAGAGAGCAAGCTACACACCATGTTAATGAAGATCCCATTCTTGAGGAAGAATTGGAGGACCAGTTTGGAGAGGTTAATCAGAGAGTACATGCTGGGGGAAGAGGAGGCCGAGGTCTATATGGCAGAGGAGGAGGCACAGCTGGATATCAGAGACCCAGATTCTTTGAGAGAGTGGAAGACAGAGTAGTGAGTATTGATCGAGATGTTGGATCCATCAAAATGAAAATTCCAACTTTTCGAGGTTCTAGTGATCCAGAGTATTTGGAGTGGGTGCAAAGTGTGGAGTCAATTTTTGACTGCCATAGGTACTCAGAGGAAAAGAAGGTCAAGCTTGCAGTTGTGGAATTCAAAGACTATGCCAGGTCTTGGTGGAATAAGCTTGTCACTTCAAGGAGGAGATATGGAGACCCTGAGATAGAAACATAGGAAGAAATGAAGAGGATCATGAAGAAGAGATTTGTTCCTGCTTCATATCAGAGAGAGTTGCTTCATAAGCTTCAAGCAACCAAGCAGGGGACTAAGAGTGTAGAGGAATACTGGAAAGCACTTGAGATAACTATGCATCAGACTAGGATCGAGGAGGATGAGGAGACCACCATGTCGAGGTTTTACTATGGGTTGAACAGGGACATTGCTAATATTCTGGAGCTACAGCATTATGCAGAGATTGAGGAGATGGTAGCTCTAGCTTCTAAGATTGAAAAGCAACTCAAGAGCAAGACCTATGGGAAGCCTTCTAGTTATACCAATTGGAGTGCCAGTGTAAGATACACCAAGCAGGAAGTGGGGGGCTCAAGTAAGCCTGTTCTTGACACACCTAAGTCGATTCCTTGGAGACCTAAGGAGGGCAGAAACTGAACAGAAGACTCCCAATGCGCCAACAAAAGCTCAGGATAAGGCTAGAAATGTGAAGTGTTTCAAGTGCATGAGATTAGGACATTATGCTTCTCAATGCCCGAATAAGAGGATGATGCTTACCACTGAGCATGGCGAGGTGTTGATGATGAGAGGGAGGAGCCCTATGTTGATCCAGCACTAGCTGACATGCCCAAGTTGGAGGATGCAGACGGTGAGTTTGTTGAGCCAGAGGAGGTGGTTTATAAGTTATGTGTGACCCGGAGGATGCTCAATATTCAGCAGAAGGAAGAGGGAATTGAGCAAAGAGAGAACATCTTTCACACTAGGTGTTTGGTACAAGACAAGCCCTGCAGCATGATCATAGATGGGGGAAGTTGCACCAATGTCGTGAGTACCATGTTAGTGGAGAAGATGGGGCTGAAAACTCAGAAACATCCTAAGCCATACAAGCTTCAGTAGCTTAATGACAGTGGCGAGATCAAAGTGACCGGTCAGGTACTTATTTCCTTCACCATTGGGAAGTACTCTGATGAGGTTTTATGTGATGTTGTACCTATGCAGGCGTGTCACATCTTGTTGGGAAGGCCATGGCAGTATGACAGGAGAGTGCTACATGATGGTCATACGAATAGGTACACATTCACCATGGGTAAAAGGAAGGTGGTGCTTGCGCCACTATCTCCCAAGGATGTCTATGAGGATCAGTTGTTTATGCACAAGTCTGTGGAGGCTTGGAGGAAGGAGAAGGTGGCTGGTTTAGCCAAACTCAGTGAGGTTGAGGGGAAAGCCGAGGGCTTTGCAAAAGGAGAGCAAAAACTTAGTGAGAAAAAGAGAGAAAATTTCTATGCAAGTTCAAGGGATTTGAGGGTAGCTTGTGAGAACAAACAACAGATTTTAGTACTCTTATATAAGGGGGCTTATTTTAGTACAGCTGAACTTGACCAAGAATTGCCTAGTTGTATTGTTTCTCTTTTGCAGGACTACAGTGATGTCTTTCCGGAGGAACTGCCTAGGGAATTGCCGCCACTTAGGGGCATTGAGCATCAGATTGACTTTATTCCTGGTGCCCAAATTCCAAACAGGCCAGCATATAAGGCCAATCCAGAGGAGACAAAGGAGATACAAAAGCAAGTCGAGGACTTGCTTTCTAAGGGGCTGATTCGAGAGAGCCTCCCTCCATGTGCTGTACCAGTAATTCTTGTTCCAAAGAAGGAGGGCACTTGGCGGATGTGTGTTGACTGTCGAGCTGTCAACAAAATAACGGTAAAGTATCGCCATCCTATTCCTAGGTTAGATGACATGCTTGATGAATTATATGGTGCATGCATTTTCACTAAGATTGATCTCATGAGTGGGTATCATCAGATTCGCATGAAAATAGGGGATGAATGGAAAACTGCTTTTAAGACTAAGTTTGGATTGTATGAATGGTTAGTTATGCCATTTGGTTTGACTAATGCACCTAGTACATTTATGCGTCTAATGAATCATGTCTAAAGGTATTTCATTGGAAAATTTGTTGTTGTGTACTTTGATGATTTTCTTATCTATAGGAAAAGTGTTGAAGAACATTTGGAACATCTTAAGCTTGTATTGGATGCACTTAGGGCTGAGAAATTATTTGCCAAGCTTAAGAAGTGTACTTTTTGCATGGATAGTGTTATCTTTCTTTGATATGTGGTTAGTTCCAGGGGAATAGAAGTTGACCAGGAGAAGGTAAGGCCTATCAGGGAATGGCCGACGCCTACTTCTATTTCTAAGGTGAGGTCTTTTCATGGCCTTGCTAGTTTTTATAGGAGATTTGTAAAAGATTTTAGTATTATTGCTGCTCCTTTGAATGATATTGTCAAGAAGGAAGTAGGATTTAAATGGGGAGATGCACAACAAAAGGCATTTTCGACTTTAAAAGATAGATTGTGCTCTGCTCCAATTCTTAAGTTGCCTAACTTTGATTCTACTTTTGAGAATGAGTGTGATGCTTCTGGTGTAGGCATAGGTGTTGTTCTTTTGCAGGAAAAGAGGCCAATTGCCTATTTCAGTAAAAAGTTGAAAGGTGCTCAACTCAACTATTCCACTTATGACAAGGAGCTGTATGCACTAGTGAGAGCATTACAGACATGGCAGCACTACCTTTGGCCAAAGGAATTCGTGATTCACACTGATCATGAGAGTTTGAAGCACCTAAAGGGCCAAGGTAAGCTGGGGAAAAGGCATGCAAAGTGGCTGGAGTTCATTGAGACTTTTCCATATGTTGTCAAGTACAAGTAGGGTAAGGATAATGTAGTTGCTGATGCATTATCCAGGAGGTATGCTCTACTCTCTTCTCTTAGTTCTAAGTTGGTGGGATTTGAGTATATCAAGGAGCTGTATCCATCTGATTATGACTTTGCTAAAGTATTTGTTGCATGTGAACAATCTGGATTTCAAAAATTTTAAAGAGATAATGGATATTTATTTCGTGAGGGAAAACTTTGCATTCCATCTTGTTCTATGCGTGAGCTGTTGACTAGGGAGTCACATGATGCTGGTTTGATGGGTCACTTTGGTGTTGCTAAAACTCTTGACATTCTGCAGGAACATTTTTATTGGCCTAACATGAAAAAGAATGTTGAGCAGGTTTGTAGTAGCTGTGTGGCATGTCGACATGCCAAGTCTAAAGTGCAACCCCATGGGTTGTATACACCTTTGCCTGTTTCTACTCATCCTTGGACTGATATTTCTATGGATTTTGTGGTAGGATTGCCTAGAACTAGGAAAGGTAGAGATAGCATCCTTGTTGTGGTTGACAGGATTAGCAAGATGGCTCATTTTATTGCTTGTCATAAGACTGATGATGCATCTCATATTTCTGAATTGTTCTTTAGGGGTGTAGTCCGTTTGCATGGCATTCCTAGGACAATTGTTTCTGATAGAGATACTAAGTTCTTGAGTCATTTATGGCGTGTGTTGTGGAATAAATTGGGGACCAAGTTGTTTTCTACTGCTTGTCATCCTCAGAGTGATGGCCAAACTGAGGTGGTCAATAGGACTTTAGGGTCTTTATTGCGTGCTGTTGTGGGTAAGAACTTGAAAACTTGGGAAGATTGTTTGCCATTGATAGAGTTTGCCTATAATAGGAGCACTCATTCTTCTACTACAGGTTATTCTCCATTTGAGATTGTGTATGGTTTTAATCCACTAACCCCTTTGGATTTGTTGCCTTTACCTTTGAATGAGCTTGTCAATGTAGATGGGCAGCAAAAAGCAAAGTTGGTTCAATCCATACATGAGAAAGCTCGCAAGCACATCGAAGCGATGAATGCTAAAGTAGCACAAAGGGCCAACAAAGGGCGCAAGCTGGTCAGGTTTGAACCTGGTGATTGGGTGTGGGTACACTTTAGGAAGGAGAGGTTTCCTCAACAAAGGAAATCTAAGTTGGATGCGAGGGGGGATGGTCCTTTTCAAGTCCTGGAGCGCATCAATGACAATGCCTACAAGATAGATCTGCTTAGTGAGTATGCAGTGAGTGCTACTTTTAATGTTTCTGATCTTTTTCCCATTGATGATGCAGGGACAGATTCGAAGACGAATCCTTTTGAGGAAGGGGGGGATGATACAAGCAAGCCAGTACCAAGTGGAACTCAAGATCGTGATGGCGCCATTAGCTTGCCTCAAGGACCAGTCACGAGGGCTCGATTGAAGATGATAAAGAATCACATGTTACGTTATGCTCAAGCTTGGGTCAATCGGGAGTAGCAACAAGATAAGTTGGACAAGTTTGGAGATGAATTTAAAGAGATTCCTAAGTTTGTGAGCATTTTGAAGGATTCAAGTCAAAAGTAGCCGTTTTTACCGCTCAACCAGAAAATTTATGTTTTCGCCGGAAATTTCTATTCACTGCCGGAAATTACTATTCACTTCCGGCGTTTACTGTTCATTTTCAGGCTGGAAAATCCACTTTGGAGCCAGAGATGCCCACTATCCAGATTGAGTGGCCTTTCACCATTTGGTTTGTTGGTGTGCATTAAAGAAAACAAAAGAAAAAGAAAGAAGAATCATTTTGTTTTGTACTTCGCATTTTAAATTCAATCCTTTGCTTTTTGGCTTCTATAAAAGCCAACCATGTATCAGGTTTGGAATCAGAATACATACATGATGTTTTGAGTGATATTAAGGAAGCTAAATGCTTTCCTTTGGTGTTCTTCTTGATTGAGGGATTTAATCAAAAACAAGGGAGGGATTCTCTTGGCTTTACTCTTTGGGATTGATTACTCTTATCAAGTAATTTACTTGTGGTGATTGATTAATTCCTTGTATTCCTAATTGTTTGTTGCCTAATCCTTTGAGTTTAGGAGGTAAAGAATAGGGATACTAAACCCTAGCTTGATTGAAGATTGGAGGTCTTGGGATCAATTAGTTGCAGAGGTAACTCTAGTGGAGTTCTAGGGTTGTTGCTGTATCACTTTTGCAAATGATGCTCGGATCCTTAACAATCACACATTTAGCCATAGTTATCTTAAACTAGAGCATGAATTCTGACCATGCCGGAATCAGCGTCTTACCCTATTTTATCTTAGTTTTGGACTAGTCTGGCTTCACTCAGAAATTGCAAAAAAATACAAACATACCTTTCCTGAAGATAAAAGTTACAAGGTCTTGGAATACTGCAAGCATAATCATCTGCTAACTCGAAGAATGTTGTTACAAATTCCACCCCTGGTAACCGACTTTCTCTTGGGATCAACAATCCATTGCCCATCAACAATGAACTTTATCTGTAATGATAAGTCAATTTCAGAGAACTAATACATGCTGGTTAACAATCGACTACAACTGAAGCAGGATGCTAATTCACATACGACTATAACTAAAGCTGGACAATCACATAGCACATTTCTGGCAGGACATCAAGCATGATAGTCTTGCTACCGAGAAGATGTTATTTTAGCTAACAATGTCGTAAACCTTGCATTCAACATAGTTGTGGGCTAGCATGTTCACCATTATAACAAGACTAACATTTTTCAGAAAATTACGATAAGATGGCAGATATTCTAACCTCATACACTCCAGGATAAAGCCATAGTACCGTTGACCAAATTCTGGGTTTCCTGAAGACATATTTCAACCACAAGCTTATTAGATTGTCACAAGTCCAAAGGAGAAAAGGATAAAATATAGAATCCAATACTTTGATAGTGGAAACTAGAAAGGGGAGGGGAGAAAGAAACTGACAAGAAAACGAAAGATCTATGTGTATGAGACAAGTACCAAATAAATGTCATGCAAGTAAAAAAGTGAGGAGACATTTGAACCCATTGTAGAAAGAACAAGGCACATCAGTTGACAGGAAAACAGAAGAGATTTATCAACTTAACAAATATTTTCCTGTATTTCTTTCGTTTACATTCCCGGAATAGTCCCCACACAATTATTTCACTCCCCGTGAGACTTGAGTGTGGCCAAAATCTCAATGGCCCAACCAGGAAAATAATACTAGTATAGTCTTCTCAGTTTATGTAACAAGTAACCTCCACTACGTGATGAATTGTCAAAAATTTTTGTTGTCCAGAAGTATGCAAAACTTCCCACAGTTATGAAACAAGAAACATTATGATCAGATTACAACAACTGCAAGGAGCACCAGCTCCTATAAGTTTCCATGTTATTCTAGAAATGAAATTAGAAAAATATGATATGTGATTAATGAAATAATGCCGTAATCAACAACTCTAAATGATCATCAGTCAGGAGATCATAGCTCACTACATAAATATAACATATTGCACATGAGAGAAAATACAAAAACAATACACTGGGCAAAAAAAAGGATTTCATGAACCTTGGTCCGAATGGATCAACATTAACTGAGGATGGCTGAAGATCCATTTGAATACGGTGATGCCAACCATTGAAGCTACCTGTCACCTCCACAATTTCACCATCGCCACTAAATTGAAGCTTAACCTTACACACATGTGCATAAAATAAAATTAGATCTCATATCAGCTATGATGAGATGATAAAAAAAATCAGATAAAAAGTAAAAAAACAAGTAGCTTTATATATTTAATAAGCTCTACAAACAGGATTTTGGTTTATTCCCGACACCCTCCAGGAAGAAGTATCACCATTCAAATAACTTGTAACAAGCAAATCAAACTTGTGAGATGCCTTCAAGACGTTGCAAGCAATGGGTTGAGGTAAACATCTTCCAAACATTAACATTGGAATAGCAGCCACTCCAAATTGGCAATGTATCCAAATGGGTTAGTATGTTCCCAAAGAGCGGTTAAGAGACGGGAAAAGGAAGTCTAGCTGGCGTCTTTCTTATCAAGCCAAGCTGGTTATGAGAAACAACTATAGAAACAAGTGGAGTGGCCAGACCAGAGGAGTTCCGATTTAAAAGACGCAGATTGTTGATGGATAATGGCAATGCCATCCAAACCATCCAATGAAGAACAACAGGAGAACAAAGCAGCTGTAGCAAAAAATCTTTCCCCTGTAGGAAGAAGTGTCTCCGAACAATTTCTTGTGAGCTGCCCGGCAAATGCAGAAGTTTAGATAGAAAATACATTGTCATACTAATTTGCAAGAACCATACCCCCCTTTTTCCTCAATTCATACTTTCCCACTTTATGAACAGCAAAACTTAACAACCCAGTCTTTGAAATGGATAGCTTCTTAAGCTCAGAAGACTTGAGAAAACCAAGATCTCACAAATGGCTCACAACCCATATTAATTAGTTTGTTCAATGACTAATCCTTCAACGATCATTATGCTATTTTAACCACCATGAAATTGACCCATAGAAACAGAGAGGGAGACACCTCCACCAGTCCAGAGAGGCTTTCTTCAGCTGCAATTGCTTCAGCTTCTTTTTGCGAGATAAGTTCCTGAGCTTTGGTAATCTCTGCTTCAGCTTTCATTTGCAAAGTAGACAAAGCAAGCTGTAATGTTTAATGAATTTAAAACAACTCAGGCATCTGAAAAAATATTTCGTAAGGAAATTCACAAAGTTGTAAATAATTCTGTGTTTGTGCACCATAGAAAGAAGTCCTCTTTGGCGCTCAAATGCCAATATGCAAAAAGTTAATATTGGTTACTTCAACTAATCAAATCAACTAGAAAAAATGTCAGGGAAATCACAACACATGATAGAAGATCCAATCATGTTAGGATATGAAAGTCACTTAACAACTCTAAGAGGAAGAGATAAATCACATGCTACTTGTGGAGTTCAACCATCTTAGCTTAGCTTCTACACTAATTACTCAATACCCATCCACTGGGTAAAAATTTTTCATTTTTATCTCCAATATTCTCAGAACAAATGAATCTAAGTTTCTCCGTGCTGGGCTCAAGTAAGGAAAATACACCTATTGTATATCAGAGAGGCAGAATAGCAACTTTAATACAGGCCAAGGCCTGACTCACTCATTTACCTTTTCCTTCTCAATGAGGTCCTTCAAGTGTGATAGTTCCAACTCTTTCTGATGCTAACAGGACAAAACGGAAGCATTGAAAGATTGATTAAGTAGGTGAATATGACAAAGCTTCATTATTGCATAACTACAACACAACCAGCCTTAAAGAAACCATATCTGGGTACCAGCATGAATTTGAGATTACTAATCTCAACCTGATTCTCCGTGCTTTTTGTCTGTAATAAATTGGAGGTGGAGACAAGCAATCAGTGAAACTTGAATCAGTGCCAAAAATGACAGCAGTAGTGTAACAGGCATATAATGACCTCGGCATTCAAATCTTCATCAAGATTAGCACTGACCAGACTTTCAGCAGCAAACTGATCATCCCTACAAATATTTCAAATATTAGAAGGAATAAAAAAATTCAGATATGGATGAGAGGGACAGAACAACCTATGTCCCAAAAAACCAACATAAATTGGAAAATTAGGCTTCTCTGACTCAATGTAAAAGTGGTATTCCATTAGGAATACCATTAGAAATCGACAACATTCCAATCAAGCAATCTAGAGTCTAGAAACTAGAACTATAAACTTCCAAACCTTCTTTTCTGTTTCGTTGACTAAAGGCAGCAGATTAATCATTTAGAATACAGTAACAAGAACAAAAGAAATGTTAAACTCTAAAAAGCATTGTACTGTATTCATCAAATGAACAAAATCTAGAACAATGTTGGGATCAGAAAGTAACAAAAAAATTGGTACTCTTGTGTATAAAGCAAGAGAGGAGAGGTCTCGAGATCAAGTCCCACCTTCTTCGACTAGTATCAACAAAAAAAGGTAACAAAAATAAGAAGCAGCATCCCACGAAATAGTACATAGAATAAAACTATGAAAAGAATCAAGCAACTTAATTGTGACTCTACCACACTCCGTGAATGAAATGGTCCATGCAACTTACATTAAAATTTTAAATCAATGCGTGATAGTAAGAAAATGAAAATACACTAACCTAATTGGAGGTTTGAATGCTACAGGAGAAGAAACCTGCGCTGCTGACTGTAAACTTCCATTGACCATCAACCCCGCATTGCTTCTGCTAACTGTACGGTCAGAGTTCCTTTCCAATGGGGTATTTGTTCCACTAATCCCATTGATTTCTTCAGTATCTGTCTCATTTACCATCCTGTACACATTATCTGATCATCAAGCAGCTCCAAATAATCAGCCTCAAACTCATAATTCACCAAATAAATGAAAACATCAGTTGACTTTTATTAGTTTCATATAAAGAAGATACACTTCACAGGTTCCAGACTCATAAAATCACCATCCACGATAATTTGGCAGCACATAACATGCATGTTAAACAACACCCTTCAAATTTCTCCCTTATGCAACATACCATATAGAGATGAATACAAATGAAACCAAAAAAAAAAGTCATTCATAATTAGAAAGTTACCTTCAACAGCATCCAAGTCTCCATGTTGAATAAACTTTGCCACCTTTTCTTCCAATGATGAACTTTTTGAGATGTCTGTAGACATGCAACGAGGGTCAGGAAATTTGAGAGTTGGATGAGCATTGCATAATCAGAATAATGAATTTCATTTTTAGCACACTAGACAATGTATTTTTTCAAATTTTTGACCTCCAGTCAAATATCAGCAAAATGTAAGTGTGCTGTAGTTTTTCTTTCACATTGTTCACCCTCCCATCATTACCTTCTGAATTCTGCAAGTCTCTTTCCTCCATGGAGTAGCTAGGTGAAGCTTTTACAGGCACTGAAGCATCACCTTCACTGTAAAGATTTAGCTGTGTACCCCTGCTATCAAAATTGTTGTCTGCAGTAGAAACTTCAGCTGACAAAGATTTATCTTTAACTACACTTGAGACTTCTTCCATCTGTTTCTCTGCATTGTACAATGTAATTGACAAGGAATCTTCTTCAGCAATGCATTCAGGTTCGCCATCTTGCAGTTCTGCTTCAACAGGAAACCTGGCAATCAAGGGATCATCTGCAAGTAAGACTTTTCCATCCAGCTTCTCTACATTACATGATGATGTTGAGAAGCGACCATCTTCAAGAATATGGTTGGCCTGCTGATCCTGTTCCTTTAACTTACATGACGATGTTAAGAATGATTTTCCTTCAGCCATGCCGCTAACCACTTCATCTTGCCAATCTAGAAAATACAGGCCATCTTCCTCAAATGAAGAGTTTAGAGATGATTCTGTAGCAATGCAAAGATTCTAACCTTTGGCGTATTCTGAATCATTAGTCATGCAGGCAGAGTGGTCGTTGTTGACAGGGATTTCAGAAGACAATGACCTATCTTCAACAATAAATTCCACCTTCATATCCTGGCCTTTAAAATTAACAAAGAAATCAACAAAAAGATGTTCAAGACAGAAGTGGAAGAAAGAACAAGAGAAACATGTATTGACCAGCTGGCATATCTGTGGTATCATGGGTTGTATGCTGTAGTTTCGCAAATCTTTCCTCTGCCTTGGTCTGGTTTGACTTGAGACCTTCTATAGCTTTATATCCCCTCCTTCGTACCATGTTTGCAAGGTCCGTCCTATTTGTATTATTATTATTTGGTGAATCCAGGAAGAAAAATTAGCGAAATTCTAGAGACATTCCACTGGATGAATTGAACATACATGCATTGATGATTGATTCAAACGCATGGATAGTGGGAGTGGTTTTCTAACAAGTGTTTTGCAACCAAGTTCAGCAATCCAAACAACACCAATACCAATGGGAATAAATACAATTTAACAAAAGCCAACAACAAACTTCAATTCAATAAAGTGATATTGATCATCATGATTTTCCAACCGCCCCACCCCAAACATTAAGAAAGAATAACACGATTTTTTGCAAATAAGAAAAGCCAAGCAAGGAGCAACAGAGCTGCCTCCAGGAATAGGAGGGAATCTAGTGAAAGGAAAAGAAAATGATACCTTCCATGATCATAAAGCTCCTTGATGGATGGAACATGTCCATGTGGAAGTCCAACAGATGACACGAAATCACGTATATCATCGCACAGCTGTTCGTTACTCTTAACCTTTCTCCCACCTCTGAAATAACCAATCCAACAAAATCAAAAAAACAAACAAACAAACAAACAAAAATCAAAATCAAAAATAATAAAACAACCCCACAAACCCGCAAATAACCATAAACCAAAAATGATAAAAGAAAAAAAAGGAAAAGAAGAAAAATAGCAACAAACCTGGGTCTATTGGCTGAACAAGCACAGATATGGGAGTTTTTGCGGGGTGGGTTCTCGCATAGTCGCCTGGATTGTGGTTGCAGTTGTAAGTGGTGGTGGTGGTGGTGGTGGTGGTTTAAGAAGAAGAGTTTGTGAGAGGAAAGGGACAGGAAACATGGTACTTTACAGAGTGCGGTCGCCATGGGAGAGTTGTGGAGGGAAGATTTGATGGCATTGGAGTGTGTGTGAGTGTGTTTCGTGTTTTTTTTTTGGTTTGTGGCTGTCAAGTGTTCACTTGTTTTGTTCGAGTGTTTCAAAATGTAAAACTAACTAGGCAACTACACGTGTGTTTGTGCGCTGCCGTGATGCATACGGATACTTAGTTAATCTTATCGAAGGAGACAAAAGCAATTAAAAAGGTATTTTCCGCTCTAAAATACAAATGCTAAAATAGAAACAGTACAACTATATTGAGATGATTTGAAAGCTTATCTTGAATTCCCTTGAAAGTTATGTTGTTTGCCTTGAATTTTATTTCTTGATTGTGAATAAAGCACAAATTTTTGATTTTGACCTTGAGAAGTTTAACTATGCATAAGTAACCAATTCTTTAAAATATGAAGCATGGTTTTGTTTAGTTGTGAAAAAAAAAAAGAGATTACCTTAGCAATATGATCGTCATAGTGTGTGGTTTTCCTCTAGCACAAAAATTAATTGTAACATTAAATACATGTGACCTTTAGTTTTTAAGAAAGATTTCATATTTTGATGTATGGATGCATGTGACTCTTAATTTTCTGCATTTAATTTTTTTAAGCTCAATTATGTCTTCTCATTGCCCTTACGTTTCCTCCTGCAATTTACACACAAACAATTGATTTAGAATTAAATATAGAATATTAAAAATTTTTTTATTAAATTCACTAAATAATATATTAATTATTTTTTTGACAAAATTAGTTGCCACATATCAATCTTTAGAAAGCCACTTGTCAACACCAGAGATTTAGGTCTCTAATTTAATATATTTATATAGATGAGATGATGTTCACTTGATTGCCAAATGCCAACTCCAACAGAGGAAGACAAATCAACCCAACACCACACATTGACCTAATCAGTCAGAACGAGTTAATATAAATTTCCTTTTATTTGAACATCTAATATAATTTTTTTTTCTACACATGCGATGCACACAGCAATACATAATATAATTATTTTTTAATAATAATAATTATTCAAATAAAAATTAATTAATAAATTATGTAATAGAAATTTTTAAATTATATTATTATTTTTTAATATATTTCGACATGATATATATTATATTATTATGATGACATTCTAAAATTCATTATTATTAATACAAAAATATTTTCTAAATTATGAAAAATAATAATAAATTAAAATAATTTATACAAAAATGTAAGGGGAAAAAATAGTGATTTCTTATATTTGTAAATTATTTATTTATCTTTTGTAATTTTACATAGCAATTCATATATTTTTATTATTTTGGTTAAAATCTTCATGATATATAATAATGTTTACTGATTTTAGAATATGAAAAATAATATTACTCGTCATTATACATGGATAGCTTTTTTATGTAATTATATTTTTTAATTTTCTTTTATATAAATTAAAAGTTTATCTATAGTCATCTTTTATACTATGTTTTATTTCACTCATTTGAATTATTAAACTTCAATAAATTTTTTTATAAAAAACTCATATAAATTGATTTTTATTTATTTTCTATAATACATGATTCTATCATAATTTATATTGATTTTTTATTCCTTCTCTAATTTTTTTATTTTGCATATAATTTTTATTCATCTGTAATAATTAACATAATATAGAATTTTTATAATTTTAAAATATTATTACATGATAAAAAATTAATTTTTGTTTTCTCATAACTTTTTTTTATTTCCACTTTTAAATTTTGATATTATTTGTATAATATTATTCTATAACATACTTATATATGCATCTTTCATTTACTGCCTTTACCTCTCTTCTATAGATTTTTTTTTTATTAAAACGATTTGTATTGATAGGAACCAAACTGTACAAAGAAGTTTAAGCAGTCATCAGAATGATGACAGCTTCAACAACAACAGATAATAGACAGGTGTTATACCAGAACGCACACCCCTGTTACATAGCAAGTACCAAAAGGAAAAAAACTCACACTAGACAAACTCTGCACCTGACACCATACCACTCTTTAAGACAATCAACATTGATGATTAGATTGTAAAGGCTATAGGGGAAAGAAGGTTGTTTGATTTTAATCCAAGATAATGATCTGATTAAAACGATATCAAAAACTCTGCCCCAATGCGCATCCACATGCTGAAATATCTTCTTGTTCATGGTGAGCCAGATACTCCACAAAAAAGCATAAAGAAGAATCATCCAAGATGATCTCGCCGCCGCTAAACCTGCAAGATCATACCATTGTAGAAACAAATCCTCAAGGCTTGAAGGGGAACACCATTTATGTAACAGCCCGGGTAAAATTTTTGATTTTTATCGGGCTGTAGAAGTCTTTTTACCGTGATTTACTGTTGAATTAATCTTGGGTAATTAATTCAAGGTAAATCGGGAGTCGTTTTTCGAAACCGAGGGTTTTCCGGCGCTCGTGATTTTTCCGTGGATTTTTTCGGAACTAAGTTGGTATTTTTCGGGTTTCGGAATTTCTCGAAAAATCACACCGGAAAATAACTAAGGAGGTATCAGTTATTTTCTGGTCCGGATCGGACCCGCCTGCATTATTACACATTCACATGATTAACAGTACATTACCGATTTATAAAAGAAAGAAAACAGAGGAGAAGGAGAGGAAGAGAGGAAGGGAAGAGAAGAAGAGAGAAAAAGAAAGCGAGAAAAAGAAAAAGGAGAGAAAAGAAAAAGAAAGAAAAAAAAAAGAAAAGAAAAAGAAGGAAAAGAAAAAAAAACACAGAAACAGAGAGGAAAAAGAGGAAAAAAAAAAGAAAAAGGATGAAAAAAAAGAAAAGAAGAACCAATCACAAATAGAAAAATAGAAAAAAAGAGAGAAAGAAAAATGGAAATCAGAAAAGAAGAAAAGAAGAAAAATGAAAAAAAAGAAACCGGGGTGAACTGTTCATCGTCACCTCCTCTCGTTACTGTGCACGGGAGGACGACCGGCGCCGAGTCTCGTGCCACCGCCGCCACCACCGTGCTCGATGGGCCGGCGCGACCTCACCCCTGTCGTCTCCTCCTCCTTCCGCCGCCGTAGCCGCCGTGACGCGCCTTAGACCCGCCGCGCGACCCGCAGATCTTGCTTCCTCCGCTCCTGCGCCCGCTGCCGTCAGCCTTCCGCCTCCTTTCTGCCGCCCGTGGAGTCGCCCCGATGTCGCCGACTCCGCGCTGTCCTTCCCTCGCGTTGCCGCGCCGTCGCCGCCGTCTCCAAGGTGAGTATCCGTGTGCTGGTCGGGTTGACCCGCGTCTGTTTGGGCATGGGTGCTTGGATCTTGGGCTGGGCGCTAGGCTTGGGCTAGGCGGGCCTATGCCACGGGCCTGATGCCTTGACTGGACCTTGCGCCTGGGCCCTTGGTTGGGCTGGTTGTGGTATGGGGCTAGGCTTGACTGTTTGGCCCAGTCCGGTTATTAAAAAAAAACAAATTATATATATATATATATATTTATTATTATTTTGGTATTTACTTTTGGAAAAAAATTATATAGTTATTTTTAGAAAATTATTTCCAATTTAACTCTGGTATTTTTATTAAAATATTAAACATATTTACTTTGATAAATAATTAAGTTTGGTTTTGGAAAACTACTTTTAATTGGAAAAAAATATATAAGTACCATGAAATAATTTCTGAAATTTTATATACATATATTATTTTGCCTGGAAATTTTAGTTATGGAAATATATACATATATGTACTTCGAAATTAAAAGTAAATATATTTTATGTTGGAAAATATTATTACTATATATATATTTAGAAAAGATAAATACTATATATTTTTTGAAAATTATAAATAGGTTATTATTTTTCTGGAAAATTATGATGATTATTATTTTGGAAATTATAATTATTTTATGAAATTATTTTGAAAAGAGTTTTAATTAAAGTATGGTACCGAAATTATATTTGGAAATACGTACGGTAAATATTTTCGGTAAATGGAAGTAATAAAGGATATGTAACCGGGATGGGTAATTTCGCAGTTTGGGCATCATAGTATACCGATTATGTGCATTTATGTGAGTATGCATTGTCTTGTGGTATAGGTTTGGATATCAGGCAGTTTCCCGAGGAGCCGGCGTCGGACCGGTCATTGTCTCCGAAGTTGAGTAATCGGCCAAGGTGAGTATGGATTTCCTTCAATATGTGCCTATATTACTCGGTCATTATGTTTTGATGATTATTGCATTGTTGAGTATTATGTGGTTGGTTTCGGGATGTTTATCCCATTGTCTTGATTGTGGTTCGGGATGTTTATCCCATGTTGGTTTTTGGATGTTTATCCTTGCGTCTTTTGGTTTAAGTATAAAATGGTATAATTAA
Organism: Turnera subulata; assembly: GCA_028386065.3. Lineage (NCBI taxonomy): Eukaryota > Viridiplantae > Streptophyta > Magnoliopsida > Malpighiales > Passifloraceae > Turnera > Turnera subulata. The sequence continues at coordinate 14,307 of JAKUCV010002740.1, read as the reverse complement.
TTAATGAATTGTGACGAGGATGTCGATCCTCGGTATTTTGGTTAGGGATGTCGATCCCTGAGTTTGGTTTTTTACGACGGTAATATAATTGTCACGTGGTAAGTAGAGGTACGACCGGATGGTTAGAGACTGTTTTGTGGTGGCCATGATCTGGTTTCGTGTGATAAGCATGTCTATGCTTGGGATGTCTATCCCGGTTTGTTATATTTGGGATGTCTATCCCTGGGTTCTTTTTGATCTGGCACCAGGAACAGGTTGATAACCTGGTACGACCCTAGTTTATCCGTGACGGGGCCCGGAAAGATATAATTGGTTAATTGGAATTTATTTGAGTCTTTTGGTCTTGGATCGATTTTGGGTCGAGTCTTTTGGTTGGGCTGTTTAGCCTGTGTTTTCGACTTGAGTAATTTTAGTGTGCATAGTGATGGTCTTTCCTTCGTCGGTGAGCACTTCGGACTCACCCCTCACCTGCGGGCTTTCATCCCATAGGATGAGTTATTTGTGGTACAGGTTTGGTGCATTCCAGACAGGCTGCGGCGTTATCCCTTGGACAGGACTCGGATCCATAGTTTGCATCTATGCATACAGTGTTTATGTGAGTTTTATAAGTCTTCCGCTGTGCATGTTTTTACTATTGTTGGGCCATTGGGCCGGTTTTGCTATTTATGTTGTTTTACTATTTTGGGCCGTTGGGCCCGAGCTATTGTTGTATACACTGTATGCTGGGCCTTGATTGGCCGGGTCGTCACAGTTCCGGCTTGTGTTTACTGTGTACGGTAAATACGGGTCGGGGCGTTTCATTTTGGTAGCGGAGCGGGCGTTAGGTCTTGTTGGGCAGTCTTTGTGTGTTTGTTGTCTTGTTTGCATAGTTCGCTCCAGTTGTTATTATTTTATATCATTTAGCTAGTGCATTATGGATCCAGTCGAGGGACGCCAGCTGTCGCAGGACATACACATATGAGGTAATGATGCCATAAATAAGCGAAAGTACAAATATTATTATTATTGATAATATTGATATTACAAAGAGAAACATTACATTGATTTTTGATATTTTATATAATAAAAATACATTTAACGATTTGGAACGACGTTGACACGGAAACTGTTTGGGTCGCTATTGATGTTGACCGTGACCCTATCGCTCCACGAGAACCACATGCCGCCTCTGCCGTCCTGACCAGGAATCTCGAACCGGTTAGCTTGAGGGAACCGGAGTGGGATGAGACCGTGATCGTCCCGTGGTTGCCACTGTGTCTCCGTCAGAAGAACCATGTTCGGCTTATATTGGTTCTTCAAGTCCCTCAGAGTACGCGAGAACTCCTGGGCACGCCTTGCAACTCCTCTGCAGTTCCACACCAGTAGTCGTGCCTTTGGCCAGGTTGGAGGTAACCGAGTCATTCTGGGCATGCTCTGGGCCGTCATCGAGAGTTGGTCGTAGGCGCCTTGCCCTACAGTTTGGCAAGTGGACTCCAGGTTGAACTCCTGAAGCCTTTCGGAGATGAAGAACATCACGGAGTTTGCCGATCCGTAGTAGGATGTCCTCAGAGTGCCGTGGTCCTCTAGGAAGAACACCTCTTCCATTGGAGTGACGAAGAACCGCGATGAGTAGAGCTCATCGACAAAGACTAGAAGCGGCATTCTGCCGAGCTCGTTCGGTAGTTCTTCAGCACGTTCGTTGAACATGCTGTAGGCCAGTCGGTTCCTTCTGCCAAGATTGGCACCTTCGACGAAGAAAACGGAAGATGGAGCAGGCATGTTGTTTTGGAAGCGTGGGTATTTTCTTTTGCTGAACGTTGTGGTTTTGGTTGCCTGGATGTTTTGTTTGCTTTTAATGCTTTTGATGATTTACTCCACACCGCTCAGTCTTTTATACACTTATGGGGAGCGTGATTATTGTTTTCGATTTTCAAGATTTGCTTTTGAAACTTTGTCATTGCTTTTATTTATTGCCTTGTCACTTTATGCATTATTCGGGCTACAATGCCAGAGTTTTTCAGCCTTTTTCCATCTTATGATTTTCTTTCGCTCCGGCTACTCTGCCTTTTCTTTTCACGGTTATTCTATATTTTCTTGCATCTTTTATCACATGCATTCGTGACCGTTGAGGCTAGATAGATGGGACCATACCGTAGAGCGTATGTGCGTCAAGTTTACAGCTGTTCAGACATCGTGGAGAGATACGAGACCCGACAGAAGTTTTTGGCTTATGCGGAAATTATGAACAAGTGGGTACGTCTCTTTCGAGGGACACAGGACGTGCTTGTGATCGTCACCGTGCGAGTTAACGGATGTCTTTTTCACGAGGGAAACCGACGACACCGTTAGTTGCTCGTGTTACGTTTCTTGGGTTCGTGGATGTTCACGTCCGATACGAGCACCGATCATGAAAACGTGTTTTTGGTTTTAATTTCTTTTGTTTTGATTTTGTTAAACGAATTTTGTTTTTAATTCCTTTATATATTTGATTTAATATTCTTATTGTTAAATTTTGTTTTGTTTTGAGAAGTTTTATTTTTCTATTTAACATAAGACTTTGTAATATAAGAGATTTTGATTTTAAAAGGAAACTTATTTTATTAAATTCATAAGGTATTACAACAGGAGAAGAAGTACTCTAAGGAGTTACTTGCTTCTCTAGGTTTTTTACAAGTTTTTGTACGTTCTTCATGTGAGGGAAGAGCTCCGCGCACGCCAGTTCAATTTGTGCCACCGCCGAGCTGATCTTCTTCAGTGAGACGTTCAGCTGCGTCAGAGTCTACTGCGGTGTGCTGCTTTCAGCCGTCCCTTTGCCCTTCTTATCCTCAGCCTTCTTGCCGGCACGCTTCTTCCGTCGTTTTGGGGAGACGACCATGTGCTCCTTCAGACCGATGATGTTGGTTTTGAACCGCTTCTTGGGTGGTTCTTCATCGGAGCTTGTCGGGAAAGCAGTGCCGCCGATGTAGCTGTTGTTTTCAGAGTCTGAGGTCGTTCGAGATCTCAGTGGAGAGTCCATGACTGTGTGTGAGTATGCCGGTCATGAGATTTGGTATTTATAAGCGGATGAGATATCGCTTAAGGGTATAAGCGGTACCTCGGGTTGAGTTTGGACACCTGGCAGAGTGTGCCAGAAGCTTATCGTGGTAGGACCCACGGATAAGACGGAATTTTGGGGACGAAATTCTTTTTAAGGTGGGTAGACTGTAACAGCCCGGGTAAAATTTTTAATTTTTACCGGGACTGTAGAAGTCTTTTTACCGTGATTTACTGTTGAATTAATCTTGGGTAATTAATTCAAGGTAAATCGGGAGTCGTTTTTCGAAACCGAGGGTTTTCCCGCGCTCGTGATTTTTCCGTGGATTTTTTGGAACTAAGTTGGTATTTTTCGGGTTTCGGAATTTCTCGAAAAATCACACCGGAAAATAACTAAGGAGGTATCAGTTATTTTCTGGTCCGGATCGGACCCGCCTGCATTATTACACATTCACATGATTAACAGTACATTATCGATTTATAAAAGAAAGAAAACAGAGGAGAAGGAGAGGAAGAGAGGAAGGGAAGAGAAGAAGAGAAAAAAAGAAAGAGAGAAAAAGAAAAAGGAGAGAAAAGAAAAAAAAAGAAAAGAAAAAGAAAAAAAAGAAAAAAAAACAGAAACAGAGAGGAAAAAGAGGGAAAAAAAAAGAAAAAGGATGAAAAAAAAAAGAAAAGAAGAACCAATCACAAATAGAAAAATAGAAAAAAAAAGAGAGAAAGAAAAATGGAAATCAGAAAAGAAGAAAAGAAGAAAAATGAAAAAAAGAAACCGGGGTGAACTGTTCATCGTCACCTCCTCTCGTTACTGTGCACGGGAGGACGACCGGCGCCGAGTCTCGTGCCACCGCTGCCACCACCGTGCTCGCAGGGCCGACGCGACCTCACCTCTGTCGTCTCCTCCTCCTTCCGCCGCCGTAGCCGCTGTGACGCGCCTTAGACCCGCCGCGCGACCCGCGGATCTTGCTTCCTCCTCTCCTGCGCCCGCTGCCGTCAGCCTTCCGCCTCCTTTCTGCCGCCCGTGGAGTCGCCCCGATGTCGCCAACTCCGCGCTATCCTTCCCTCGCGTTGCCGCGCCGTCGCCGCTGTCTCCAAGGTGAGTATCCGTGTGCTGGTCGGGTTGACCCGCGTCTGTTTGGGCATGGGTGCTTGGATCTTGGGCTGGGCGCTAGGCTTGGGCTAGGCGGGCCTGTGCCACGGGCCTGATGCCTTGGCTGGACCTTGCGCCTGGGCCCTTGGTTGGGCTGGTTGTGGTATGGGGCTGGGCTTGACTGTTTGGCCCAGTCTGGTTATTAAAAAAACAAAAATTATATATATATTTATTAATATTTTGGTATTTATTTTTGGAAAAAAATTATATAGTTATTTTTAGAAAATTATTTCCAATTTAACTCTGGTATTTTTATTAAAATATTAAACATATTTACTTTGATAAATAATTAAGTTTGGTTTTGGAAAACTACTTTTAATTGGAAAAAAATATATAAGTACCATGAAATAATTTCTGAAATTTTATATACATATATTATTTTGCCTGGAAATTTTAGTTATGGAAATATATACATATATGTACTTCGAAATTAAATGTAAATATATTTTATGTTGGAAAATATTATTACTATATATATATTTAGAAAAGATAAATACTATATATTTTTTGAAAATTATAAATAGGTTATTATTTTTCTAGAAAATTATGATGATTATTATTTTGGAAATTATAATTATTTTATGAAATTATTTTGAAAAGAGTTTTAATTAAAGTATGGTACCGAAATTATATTCGGAAATACGTACGGTAAATATTTTCGGTAAATGGAAGTAATAAAGGATATGTAACCGGGATGGGTAATTTCGCAGTTTGGGCATCACAGTATACCGATTATGTGCATTTATGTGAGTATGCATTGTCTTGTGGTATAGGTTGGGATATCGGGCAGTTTCCCGAGGAGCCGGCGTCGGACCGGTCATTGTCTCCGAAGTTGAGTAATCGGCCAAGGTGAGGATGGATTTCCTTCAATATGTGCCTATATTACTCGGTCATTATGTTTTGATGATTATTGCATTGTTGAGTATTATGTGGTTGGTTTCGGGATGTTTATCCCATTGTCTTGATTGTGGTTCGGGATGTTTATCCCATGTTGGTTTTTGGATGTTTATCCTTGCGTCTTTTGTGTAATATAATTGTCACGTGGTAAGTAGAGGTACGACCGGATGGTTAGAGACTGTTTTGTGGTGGCCATGATCTGGGTTCGTGTGATAAGCATGTCTATGCTTGGGATGTCTATCCCGGTTTGTTATATTTGGGATGTCTATCCCTGGGTTCTTTTTGATCTGGCACCAGGAACAGGTTGATAACCTGGTACGACCCTAGTTTATCCGTGACGGGGCCCGGAAAGATATAATTGGTTAATTGGAATTTATTTGAGTCTTTTGGTCTTGGACCGATTTTGGGTCGAGTCTTTTGGTTGGGCTGTTTAGCCTGTGTTTTCGACTTGAGTAATTTTAGTGTGAATAGTGATGGTCTTTCCTTCGTCGGTGAGCACTTCGGACTCACCCCTCACCTGCGGGCTTTCATCTCGTAGGATGAGTTATTTGTGGTACAGGTTTGGTGCATTCCAGACAGGCTGCGGCGTTATCCCTTGGACAGGACTCGGATCCATAGTTTGCATCTATGCATACAGTGTTTATGTGAGTTTTATAAGTCTTCCGCTGTGCATGTTTTTACTATTGTTGGGCCATTGGGCCGGTTTTGCTATTTATGTTGTTTTACTATTTTGGGCCGTTGGGCCCGAGCTATTGTTGTATACACTGTATGCTGGGCCTTGATTGGCCGGGTCGTCACAGTTCCGGCTTGTGTTTACTGTGTACGGCAAATACGGGTCGGGGCGTTTCAATTTAACACCCCACCAAGCACATATTTTTGCCAATAACCTCCAAGAGTATCGACAATGAAGGAAAAGGTGGTCTCTATCTTCAACCGCATCCAAGCAAAATACACGCATTGAGTCCTCAAAAGCAATTAAACTTCGGTGAAGCAATGCAGATCTAGTGACGATACCGTGATGAAAGGCCATCCATAAGAATGATTCTACCTTTGGGGGCGCCAATCCGAGCCAAACATTCGGTGAGAGAGGATGCGAAGGAATTGCAGAGGTTAGAGCAAGGTATCCATCTTTCACCGAATAAGAGCCATTTTTATCTCGTGACCAGTACCAAGAATCTTGCACTCCCTCCCTGAACCGGATACCAGAAATTCTCCGATTTATTGACTCCACATTCTCTTGTTCCCACGAAAATAAAGGTCTTCTCCAACAAATGTCAACAACCCACCTGTCCACATCCCATCTAACTGCCTCCCTTACTGCCACACTTTGATGAATTGCATTATCAAACAAGCGAGGAAAAATCAATTTCAAAGGTTCCCTTCGAGCCAACAATCATGCCAGAATCTGCAAGAACGTCCATCCCCTAAACACAATCGTAGAAAACGATCCAAGCCCCTAACATCATTAAAATCCGAACCTGAATTGAACATATCTCTCCAGTTCCCTGAAATTCCATTAATGAGGAAGGAAGGCCATGATTCAGAGACATCAGCCCGATGAAAATTGTTAATAATACTAACCCATGGCGGCGAGTAATCAATGGATTGATCATAGTTTATGAACCGCCACATCCATTTAAATAGAAGGCATCGATTCTTTAGCAAGATAGACTCAATTCCCATCCCGCCTTGCTCCTTTGGTCTAGTAATCTTCTCCCAAGCTACCAAACACATCTTCCTCCTATCACCACTACCACTCAAAAGAAAATTCCTTTGAAAACCAACAAGGTAGATTAGATAACACAGTTTTGATCAAAGTTATTCGTCCACCCAGAGAGAGAAGCCTTCCTTTCCATGATGCGAGTCGGCTTTTAATTCGATTCAGAATCGGATCCCATGCTTTCGACCTTCGCATATTGACTCCAATCGGTAATCCTAAGTAAGAGATAGGGAATTTCTCCATCTTGCTCTGCACACTAGCTGCAATCTCTCAGATTCTGAAATCTGGAATATTTACACCAAAAAACAGAGCTCTTGTGGAAATTTATCTGGAGGCCTGACATTGCTTCGAATCATCTAAGACATCGCTTTAAATTCAAGAGCGATTCCATGTCGTCCGGGATGATAAACAGGGTATCATCAGCGAACTGTAAAACCATTGGCAGTGATTGATGAACATCAAACCTCTTAATAACGCCTTCGGAGATCGCTTGATTGACAATTTGAGTGAGAGCCTCTGCCACGAGATTAAACAAGAAGGGGGATAATGGATCACCCTGTTTTAGCCCCTTATAAATTGTAAATTCCCAAGACGGTGAACCGTTAATCAAAACATTGAGGCTAGAATCGACAAGACAGTTCCAAACCCACCATCTCCATTTTTCTCCAAAGCCCATTTTTAGCATTACATCCATAAGGAAGGCCCATGAGATAGAGTCATAGGCCTTTATGAAATCAATTTTCCAAAAAATTGCCCTCCTACCTGATTTTTTCAATAAGTGGATAACTTCGGACACTGTGAAGATACAATCTAGAATGAGCCTCCCCTCAATAAAAGCGAATTGGTTTGGACTAACCACATCCTGCATGATCATCTTTAATCTCCTTGCCATCAGTTTAGCCACTACCTTGTAGATGCCACGAATCATGCTAATTGGCCGAAATTCATCAAACAGCTTCGAATCCGTCTTTTTTGGGATTAATGCAAGGAAAGCGCATTTAATTCCTTTGGGAAGGCATCCTTAATTGAAAAATTCCAAGAATATATCCATTAAATCGTCTCCAATAAAATCCCATGCCTTCTTATAAAAAGCAAAACTGAACCCATCCGGACTAGGGGCTTTGTCTCCATCACACTCATGTAAGGCTTCCCTGATTTCTTCTCTTGTGAAAATCTTCTCCAACAATTCCTTCTGACCATCGCATAGCCTTTTGAATTGCAATGATCCAATTTTGAATCTGGCTCGTGGGGGGGAATTAAATAAACCTTCAAACTCTATCGCAGCCCTCCTAATTAATTCAGGCTCATCAACTAAAGCACCACCAATAAGCATACTGTGAATAGCGTTTCGACGGCCTCGATTGCAAGCTATTGAGTGGAAAAATTTAGTGTTTTTGTCCCCCAATCTCAGCTATGTCACTCTGGACTTTTGCCTCCATAGACTCTCTTTTTAACGTTGCTTTACATTCGTAAGGATTCTTCAATATTCCCAAAGGTTTCAGAGTTCCAAATCCTTAGCTCTTGCTTGATAAAACCCAATTTTTTAATCAAGCGAAACTTCCCAGGAAATTTCTGACATGCCTCCTCCCACGTTCTTCTTAAGGCCCCATCGAACTCACTGCTTGTTAACCAAGAGCTTAGAAAACGAAACGGTCTTGGACCCCAATTTTTAGATGATTGAGCCAAAATAATTGGACAATGATCAGACTTTTTTTTGCTTCTTGCCCTTAGAGAGATGGTTGGAAACAAATTGAACCATTCGGGATTAAAAAAAGCCCTGTCAATTCGACTTGCTGCTAATGAATTTCCCCAGGTAAAAGGTCTGCCATTCAACTCCACTTTACATAGTTCCAGAGAGGTTACAAAATCGGAAAGAGCTTCAGCCCCTCTCCTGTTTATTCTGCCGCTTAATCGATCTTCGGGAAGCAAAATCTCATTAAGATCTCCGATTACCACGCAAGGCTAAGGAGAACCTCTTAGTACCACAGTCAACTCCTCCTAAAGAGAAATTCTATCATCACCATCAGGGGGTCCATAAACCCCACAAATAGAAATTGAAATATCCCCGCACACCACACCTTCAATAAAATCCAGTTCCGGCCCTGGTCCTTCCTTTGGCAATTTTTTTTTTTGGTAATGTCCTTTGGCAATTAAAGTATGACTGGTCCCATAACAAAGATAGTCCACCCGAATTACCCACTGCCCCACGTCCACAAAATCAAAAATTCCTTGGCCCCAAACTCTCCCATAATCCGCGTACAACCAGCCAGAACATTTGGTTTCACATAGCAAAATCAATTTTGCGGATTCTTTTCTAATCAGTTCCCGAATCATTGTCTGTTTTGAAGGAGACCCCATTCCCTGCACATTCCAAGAAATAAGACAAAACATTTGAATAAGCAAAAACAACACACAAGAAGCTCGGCTAAAGAAACCAGACCTTAAGAATCCGGATTAGCTTTGGCCCATTCCAAATCCTCCTTTTCAATAAGACCATCAATCACCTGCAACAGCTCACCGGATGCTTCACCTTCCTCCAATCCAAGCCTTCTTCCTATCTCCATAGTTTTGCTCACCTCCAAATCCCTTTGAACCTCTGCGGCAGACTCATCTGTTTTTTTAATTACTCTCCTGTTCCCTGTCTTAATTTCTGAGTCTTGAGTGGAACTATCCCCGGTAGACAGAGATTTGATAGACCCGCAGTGATCTTTTTCTTTCTCTTTACCCTGAGAGTACTGTTGCGTTTAGCTCTATCCAATATTGAGAAGAGTCTCTTTATCAGAGCATTTAGATTTGGTTCAGATCTTTCCCCATCAGACATCAACTGTCCCGAATTGGAAACATGTAAATTATTACCTTCACCCTCAGACGACATAGAGTTTTCCAATAAGACAGGTGGAGATTGACGAGTCATACTTCTTTTAATTGCATCTCCAACGGGCTGTGCTGAATGGCCCATGAAAGAACTCTCAACAGTGGTCCTAGCTGGACTGTTCTCAAAATGAATCAAAGCCCCAGGCTTTGGCCCACTCCTGGTATGATTCAGAGTCTTGACGATCGACATTTGGTATTCTGAAGAATCAGATTGGCTGCGCTCAAATCTTGGTTTGATAACCATCCCAGCAACACGCTCTTGGGGACTAGGCAAACCATCAAGCAGGCTCCCATGTTTTGAACCAGCCAATGGAATTCGATCATTAACCGCATCTCTCTCCTGGTCACAATCATAGCACACCTTTTTCCCTTTGTCGAGGCGTTTGATAGTATCTACGATTCCAAATGGGTCCTCAGAAGCCTTTCCTCCTTCCTCTTTTGTCAGCTGGACTTCACTTCCTGACTGATCCACTGGTTTCCTCCCCGACGAGAATGAACATGGTACCATGCTAATACTATCCCAATCATAGGCGCCAGGAGATTGATGAATTTCCAAAGGTTCCAAAGAACAACGAGGTTGAACTTCAGATACATTAACATCATAGAACTTCTTACCAATCTTTGTTTTAAAACTGCGTGAGATTGGATTCTTGTAAGAGGTCATGATTTGAATTCTAGCCACCTCAAGGTTGTTGCTGTTCTCCAGATTATTAAGAAACTTAATAAAACCCCCCAAATCTGATAGCCAAGAGATTAAAAAAATCCTCACACCAAGCATGCGGGGGTACCCCATGCACATTCAACCAACAGGTTCTACTGGAACCACAGTCACCCTCCTCCCACTGCCTAAACATGAGCAAGCTACCATCATTGCATTTATCCACTGATTTCACACGAGATCATTTCCTCTCTCGTTTTGAATACCGCAAGAAGATAGTTACCGCCCAACGATTTGATCTGGACAGAAATACCATACTTTGAAGCCAAGCTCGCCCCTAACTCAGTAATATTACTACCTTCATTAGTTACACCAAAAGCACAAGTGCTCATACGCTTCAAGCATTCTTGATTGGGATTGAAAACTATTGATGCCCCCTGATTCCTTTTCCCAACCCTCATGAGATGAAGATGATTCTGAACAGGATTTATTGACTGCCTGTTTAAAGGACAAACCCTCTCTGACATTTGCACCATTTCTAACTGCTTCTTTCACTTGTTCCTCTTTCTGAACCCGCCCTGAAGTCGCCTTTCTCCTCCTATCTTTGGCAACATTTGCCTGGATAACACCACCGTTCCTCTAACCATTGTTGATTTTTGCTACAATCTCATCAATCCTTCCCCCATTCATAAACCTTACAAAGCCATAACGAACACCATTCCATCTACGAAGACCAGGGATGAAAATATCGATAACTGTCCCCACTCTTGACATCTCCTTAAACACGTCTAAGGTTCTCCAATCATCTGGAATACCTTCAATGTACACAGTCACCGCCTTGCCACTGTCCACCGCTCGCTGGATGTAGTTCCTTGACCATCTCGAGAAATACAGAGGTCTAGGTTTGTTCATCGCCTTTGCTCCCCACCGGTCGTCTCCCAATCCTTTTCCCCTCACCGAATTCTGCCATCTCTCATGACGTTGGTTTCCTTGGTTGCTTCTCCATCGCCTTCTGAATTCTTGAGTCGCCATGTTTGGATGTTTTTTTTTTTTTTGCAGCGCGTGAGGCACGTACAATTTATTTGTGTGTTTTATATTAATTATTTTAAATTTTTTTATGTAGCATGATATATTTTAAAAATTTTCTGTTTTTTCTCAATTATTTATATTTTTTACATATATATATCTTATTTATTTGGATATATAAGATATCGTAATATGTTTTCTGGATTTTTTAAAGTCAATACAAAGAAAATTATTCTATTCATTATTAGATGCTTTCATTATTTATATATTAATTTGATTATTAGATAGTTTCAATAAACTTTGAGCACATCCCTCATGAGTTCTCACGATTATTCGTCTTCATAATCATTGCTCTTGACTTGTAATTTGTTGATATTCTTGATATTCTAAATTATATATTTAATAAAGAAGGTAATTCTATAAATTTTCTCACTATTATACTATAAGAGAATTATTATAATAGACTACATGTCATTCATTAAGCGTATGACGTATCACTCATTATTTGTTATCATTAATATAATATTAAATAAGGGTATTTTAGTCTTTCAATTTGGGGAGGTCAAGCTTTTATAGATAGTATAGATATACATAAAAATAATTTTTAAAAAACTTATATAAACATAATTTTTTTCAAATTATATATTTTTCTCCATTTTCTCAAATTTTATTTTAATAATTAAATAAATAAATCAAACTAATATTATGCAAAAAAATTATTAAAATAGCAAAATAAAATATTTATAAATAAAAATTAATATTATATAGAAATAAAAGTATTAAAATATAAAAAATTGAAAAAAATACTATGCAAAGAAAAATATTGGATTAAAGTCTTTTTTCATCCTTGTGTTAGACCATAAAGTTGAAAGTCATCCTTGTATTGGTTTTGGTCTGTTTTCATCCCTCTGTCTATGGGTTTTAGCTTGTTTTCATCCCTCTAAATAGGCCAAAAAGGCGAACACAAGAAAAAAAATAAGACAAACTTCACAAATAGAGGGATGAAAACAAGCCAAAATCTAATAGAGGGATGACTTCCAACTTTGAAGTCTAATACAAGGATGAAAAAACACTTTATTCCGAAAAGTATTAAAGTAGTAAAATATAATAATTAATTAAATAATTAAAGTAATATCATGCAGAGAAAAATATTAAAACAAAAAATACAATAAAAATCTGGAAAATAAAATAAAAAACTAATACTATGCAAAGGAAAAAATTAAAAAGTGGAAAAGATAAAAATGGAAGAGTAATAAAAAAAGTATAAAAAATAATAAATGTTTAATAATAATATAAGGAACAATTAATTTATCAAATATAAAAATAACAAATTAAAAAACATGAAAAATTAAAGGGTAAAATACCCTTATGCCCCCTATGTTATCCCACAAAAATCAGTTTTGGTATCAGGTTACAAAATGTTCAATTTTCCCTTTGAGTTATTAGATTTTTGTTCAATTGACCCATCCAAATATTTTTCAAATCGCCTAAACTCAAAATTGAGCAATTGTTCACCCCAATTGGCACATGCCCAATGTGGCCGCGCCACGTGGTGGGTCGATCCCGGCTGGCGCGCTTCTGTGTCGTGGTTCAATCCTAACTTAACACGTGTCATGTGGGACTAGACTCGTCCGAGACCTATCTGACCCAAGTGTACAGTGCCACGACCCGCGACACGCCCCACCCCCCCCCCCCCCCCCCACCCCTAACTCGTTTGTCACCGGGTCCTTCTAACCTAGTTTTTTCCGGCCTCTATCCCACCCCGAATTTCAAACTTCTGTCGGTGGCGTTAATTTCTTTTTCCTTTTTTTCTTTTACCCGTGTTTTTCTTACTCCATTCAAATAACTTAGTTACTGAAACAATTTTTTTTTTTACAACCCAGCTGACTCTAACTTAACTTGCTAATTAGATCTTATTTTTTTTCCCTGATTAGATGAGTTCATCTGGGTCATCCAATTTTCGGCATGAGTGGGAGTCATGTCTCTGTGATTGTGGCATTCTGACACCGTTGCGTGTCTCAACAACTCCAAACAATCCAGAAAGGTGATTATATGGGTGTGGTAGGTTGGACAACACAATGGGGAGGAAGTGTAATTTCTTCATTTGGTATGATCCACCGTTGACATGACGAGCGAGACCTGTCATTTTGGTGGTTGAAGAAAGAGAATACGGGGCAGCGTTCTGAACTACAGCAAGCGTTTATGCAGCAAACAAGATTGTTGGAGGAGAACGATAAGTTGAAGATACAGGTGGAAATGCTTGAGACGGAGGCAAGAAATATGCGAATGTCGGTGGTTGAACGAGATAGGGCCCGTTAGTTTGTGCTTTTGTTCCTAGTCATTGCTAGTTCGTTGTATTTTTTCTGGTCGTAGAATATGTCCTTGCTGGGCGTAGAATATGTCAGTGTGGAATGTTTGTCACCATAGAGTTTGTAGGGTTATGAATCATTGAATTTGGTTCTGTTGTATAAAGCTGATAGTTGACATGTTTGTATTTTGTATGGTTGTACCATGTATTGGTTGAGGGAGCAACTATTTGAGAAAATGGAAACTTTGGAGTGTAGCGAGTATTGGAAATACGATATCGGTGCAATATAGTCGATTGTGAAGCATGTGGATTTACCCATTTATGTTTAAAAGAGGTTGGACGATAGTGTGGATGTTATGTTGCACCCTATGTGTTTGATAAAATGCAATGGAACAGTGTTACAACCATTAAGACGATCACAGACGCAAACTTGGTGCAAGCCTTTCATCTTTAGTTGTAACAACAATCTTACTTCCTTTTGCCACGGACTTGAAAGGTTTGAGCAAAAACTCCCGACAATTTATATCGTCACTCCAAACATCATCCAGAACAAGCAAAACTAGTGTTAGAACACGGCGACTAATGTTTTCGAAAAAAAGAGAATTAAAAAGCGTGGGAAAAACATTGAAAGGGGGGGGGGGGGGGGGGGGGGGGGGGGGGGGGGG
>JAKUCV010002739.1:28086-83054 GCA_028386065.3 Turnera subulata | reverse complement strand
AAATATATAGAAAGGCCATAAAACAAAAGACAAGGTAGCCAGAGCGAAATAAAATCATGTGTTGAAAATAGGCTGAAAATCTCTGGCATGGGTCCGAAAAACGCGTAAAGCAATAAATGCAAGCAACGGTAATTCGAAAAGCAAGATTCTTGAAAATCAAAAACGGTAATCACGCTCCCCATAAGAGTATAAAAGGGTAAGCAGTGATGTGTAAATCATCAAAGCATAAAAAGCAACAAAACGCTCAGAAAAACAAAACACAACGTTCAAATCAAAACCCCACACGTCCAAAAAAAAAAACAAGATGCCTGCTCCATCTTCAGTGTTCTTTGTCGAAGGTGCCAATCTTGGCAGAAGGAACCGACTGGCTTACAGCATGGTCAACGAACGTGCTGAGGAGCTACCGAATGAGCTCGGCAGAATGCCCCGCCTGGTCTTCGTCGACGAACTCTACTCGTCGCGGTTCTTCGTCACTCCAATGGAAGAGGTGTTCTTCCTAGAGGACCACGGAACACTTAGGACTTTATACTACGGCTCAGCAAACTCCGTGATGTTCTTCATCTCGGATAGGCTTCAAGAGTTCAACCTGGAGTCCACTTTCCAGACTGTGGAGCAAGGTGCTTACTACCAGCTCGCAATGACAGCCCAGAGCATACCCAGAATGACTCAGCTACCTCCAACCTGGCCAAAGGTACGTCTGCTGGTGTGGAACTGCAGAGGAGTTGCAAGGCGTGCACAGGAGTTCTCACGCACTTTGAGGGACTTGAAGAACCAGTACAAGCCCAACATGGTTCTTCTGACGGAGACGCAGTGGCAACCACGAGACGATCACGGTCTGATTCCACTCCGATTCCCTCAAGCTAACCGGTTAGAGATTCCTGGCCAGCGCGACAAAGGCGGCATGTGGCTTTCTTGGAGCGACAGAGTCACGGTCAACATCAACAGTGACGCAAACAGCTTCCGTGTCAACGTCGTTGCGAACCGTTAATTGTATTTTCTTTTTATAATTTATCAAAAATCAATGTATTAGTTCCCTTTTATAAAATATCATGTAATATTTTCCTTTTTATAAAATATCAAATGTCAATGTACTATTTCCTTTTTTATAAATTATCAATGTAATATTTCTATTCGCAATCAATATATTAATATTTCCCTTTGCATCAAAATATTAGCAATATTTATAATATTTGTATTTTCGCATATTATGGCATCATTTACCTCTTATGTGTATGTTCCGCGACAGCTGGCATCCCTTGACTGGATCCATAATGCACTAACTAAAATGATGTAAAATATAAACAACTGGAGCGAACTATGCAAACAAGGACTCAAACACACAAAGACTGCCCGACAAGATCTAACGCCCGCTCCGCTACCAAAATGAGACGCCCCGACCCGTATTTACCGTACACAGTAAACACGTGCCGGAACTGTGACAACCCAACCCAACAAAGCCCAAGCATACAGTGTGGACAACATAAACTCGGCCCAACGGCCCAAAATAGTGAACATCGTCAATACAATACCGGCCCTATGGCCCAATAATAGAGAAAACATTGCACAGCGGAAGACTTAACAAAACTCACATAGACACTGTATGCGACAATGCAAACTATGGATCCGAGTCCTGCCCGAGGGTACGCTTCAGCTTGCCCGGTACGTTCCTGCACTACAATCAACTCATCCTACGGGATGAAACCCCGCAGGCGAGGGGTGAGTCCGAAATGCTCACCGACGAAAGATAAACAGTGATATATTCAACCATAATACTTTCGAAACAAACACAACTATCACAACAACAAGCACAAACAAACACATCACAAGGATACTGCCATATCATCTAACACATACCACACGACAAAGGAATCCAACTCAAACATCATGATAGAGGAATCTTATTAAATCATGTCAAGCACATCATAATCAATACCGAACCAAAACCCAAAGAACACTTATTAATTTTTATTATCAATTTTATCTTCCGGGCCCCGTCACTGGACAAGCTAGGGTCGTACCTGGTTATTAACTAATTCTGGATGCCAGGCCCCACCACAATCCGGGATCAACATCCCCATATCTCAAATCCGGGATCAACATCCCAATATCTCAAATCCGGGATCAACATCCCAATATCACAAATCCGGGGTCAACACCCCAATATCACAAATCCGGGGTCAACACCCCAACCAACAAACCCTCTGGCAAGGCACCACAGAACTAGTCTCTAACCATCTAGTCGTACCACTACTTTCCAAGTGACAATTACGTCATCATCTCAATATCAAATCCAATTCCATTTCCAATACTCATTATTCCTTTCTCAATTATCCACATTGACCAGTTCATCATTATTCTCAACACAGTATCACAATTCCAATATCACAGTCCAACATCATCATCACTATTCCTCAGGTTAATCCACAATCACATTCAATCAACAACCTCATGTCACCAATTATTCACAAATAGCAGTTCAACAATATTTCCAATACAACATACACAGGTCTAACACGATTCAACAACAACAACAACATCAACAATTCCACAGCAATCCAGTAACAGTCAACAGTCATTCCAGCAAATCAAACAACAACAAAATACATACACAGCATTACGGGCACATATCAAGGTTTATCCATCCTCACCTGGTATGTCTCTGAAAGTGCTATCCAGTCAAATCCCGATACCCTATATGTACATACAGGAACACCGTAATCACTTATAATGCACAACATAATGTTTATGCATGATGCCGGTTTTGAAATCGTTATACGGCTTGTCTTATATCCAATTTCTTTATTATGAAATTAACCTCTTTATTCATTATACCGTTTATACTTAATTTCAAATTAAAACCAAAACCGAGTTTCTTATCGATATTCTAATTATTCTTAATTTTTTTTAAAATTAAAACCAAAACCGAACGTTCAAGCCGATATCCCGGCCCATTGGTCACTTAAGATAAGAGAAATCTTAAACATATTAAAATTCGTTTATATACACGTATGTTTACACGTAAATCGATACTAGATTAAACGTATATCTTGTGTAACCATATTTATACATATATAGTAGGTAACTCCTATTTAACCTTATGTTTATATTTATGCGATAAATCAAGTTGTAACTTCATTATTTAGCCAAACATAAATTTAGTAGGATACGTATATATAATCATTTATACACATGTGCTTATAATCCATAGGTATTCATATTTATTTTTCTAGTTTACATTTGACATTTAAATCAAGTAATTAAGTATAATTGGGCTTTTAATTATTAAGAGTCCAAATATAAATTAAGTAAATACTATAGGTCTTTCTAATAGTCCAACACAAAATAAAATTATAAATCGAATTACAAAACATAAATGGAATTAAAGGTTATTATTTGATTAATTAAATTAAATCTTTATTTTAATTAAAACAATTAAGGGTCCGGGTTCATTAACGTTCTTAGTCCGTTAGAATGTATCCGTCCCGAGAACATGGGCCTCCGCACATCGGCCCGTTTCCGAGCCCATTTGTGCACCGAGCCCAAACCCGAGCCCATGATGAAATAAGCCCAAAGAATTACCCAAAGTAACCCGTCCATTGAGTTCCATTTGCTGAAGACGTACTGTTCACACCGGAGTTGCCCGGGGCTCGCCGGAAAATTCTCGGGACTTGCCGGAACCTCGCCGGAATCCGGCGGTTACTGTTCACGCAGAAGTTCTCAATCCAGCCCATGTCTCCGTTACTGTTCACCACGCATTCAAACACCCAAAGCACACAGAGGCATCACAGCCAACCCATCACCGTCACAAACCCTCAATCACAATCGTTCCACCGGCGACTTCAGAGATGGAAAACACGCAAACACATCCAAGACAACCAATCAATCCAACCAACAGGGACTTGAAAAAAAAAGAGAAAAAGAATACGAAAGGAAGTGGTAAGAGTCGACCTCTCGTCTTACCCACAGAATCGGCGGCGTGACTGTCGTCGTCGGTGGAAGTCGTTGGCTGCAGCAGAGGTCGGCGTCGATTGGCGGCTGCGTGGAGGAGGAGTGGTTGCGGGCGGCGGTGTCTCCTCAGCTTGGTGGCGGCGTCGCGAGGGAGGAGATGGGAGGAGCAGGGCGGCAGACAGCGTGAGGCAAATCGAGGAGGAGCTGAGGAGATCGGCGTCGGGCAGACCTTGGGATGGTGGCGGCGGCGCAGAGGTGCAGTGAGGAGGAGGAGGAGAGGAGAAAAACGGGTGGTGGCTACTGCGGCAGCAGCGGGGCAGAGGAGGGAAGAAGGAGAAGGGAAAGAGGAGGAAGGACAAGTGGGGGTGGAGGTCGTCTGCTCGATTGTAGGGGTCGGCGGCCGCAATTGGTGGGAGGAGGGAGACGGCGCAGGTACGGAGGAGAGGAGGATGATGAGGAGAAAGAGAGAGGAGTGGATGGGGAGGTAGATGATGGCAGAGGAGGGCGTGAGGGCTCGGTAAGGAGAAGAGGAAAAATAAAGAAAAGGAAGGGAAAGAAAACAAGAGAAAGCAGAAAAGAAAAAGTCAGGGGAGAAAGAAGAAAGTGGTGGGGGTAATGGCCGGCAGGAATTCATGAGAAAGGAGGAGAAAAAGTAGGCGGGCCGGCTGGAAAATGTGGAAGAGAGGAAGAGAAGAAAAAGAAAGAAGAAAAGAAGGAAGGAAAAGAAAGAAAAGAGAGAAGGAAGTGGGGCCCACGTGGCCGGGAAAAAACCGGGAGAGAGGGAAAAACGTAGCCGGGAAAGAGGAAGAGGAAGGAAAAGGAGGAAGGAAAAGGAGGAAGAAAAGTGGCTCGGGGCAAGCCTCGTATGGCCGGTCCGGATTCTCGTGTCGGGTTCTCGTAGACGCAAGAATACCCCCGTCTTTCCGACAAATTCCGTCCCGAGTCCAAAAATACAACTTGGGCTCGGAAAATCCGATTAATCCTCCTGAACGTCGTCCAAGTCTCGGAACTGGAAACCGAGGCTCGGTTAGTTAGGAAGACACTCCCGAGCGCGGGAAAATTCTCGGTTTCGAAAAACGACTACCGATTTACTTCGAATTAATTACCCGAGATTAATTCAACAGTAAATCACGGTAAAACAATTTCTACAGTCCCGGTAAAAATCAAAAATTTACCCGGGCTGTTACAAAACCTATGTGTCAAAACCTGGTGAGGGATACAGCTTTAAATATATATAATAGACAGACTCAATCTTCTTAATTTTTATTACTGTAAATATGAAATGAAACAAAAAAAATTAATATCTAATTACATCTTATATTTTTAACGCAAAATGGAGAGTTTTAAATGACTTATATAACAGAACAAAAGGAGAAATACAGTAGAGTGCCTAGTCACGGAGTAACTGAGAGATTAGTCGGCCACTCAACTAATAACTCTTCTTTCCCTCAAAAAAAAAAAACTAATAACTCTTCTAGCAAAAAAACAATACGAGAAGAGGAAATGCAGGATCATGTGATGCAATATGCATATATAAATATAGTGTTGGGGCAAAATCCTGGTTTTATGCACTAAAAAAATCACACATATAAGATTAATTAAGAAAAAAGAAAGATTAATTAAGAATCACATTGGACGGCAGTGTTACTAGCTAGCTATTATTAATGGACCAAGCTAGTGACCAACCACACTATTGGCTTTATGGCTGGATGGTTTTGTTCTCTTTTATGCTCAAGAATTTGCTGGATGCGGCCCATTGACCTGGCATTCCACTCCACCCAGACATTGATAGAGACATAACTAGCAAATCGATTGTAAATTAATATAACGCCTACATATAGAATCCCCCTGGCTATAAAAAGAAATACACATTTTGGGATGTCCTTTTCGGGCGGGAAAATCGTTTTTATTTCAGAGATGTCAATTTGTGAGCCATACTTGACATCATATGGGGAAAGAATTGTTAGTCTATGATAACTATACTAGCTGCTACTACGAGGTGTAAAAGGGATGGAATTAGTGGTTATCGCGGTGGTGCTCCTTAAAAGACAAATTTAAGAGCGAAAGCGGGAGACAAGCATGGAAGTAGGTAAAGTTAATTATTAGATCCTCTTGGTCTATTAATGGAGAGATCACTCATCAGAAGCACAACACCTAACAGTGGTGGCAAATAATAATGGTGCATGTTTAATTACTAATGAAGATTACTAGGCCTACACAATCGTTGTATTATGGTTTGTTTTGCCTCGCATGCTGACGATGGACCATCACAGCCTAAAATTTAATGATTAATTTAATTAAGTGCGCCAGTCAGACATTTTTGTCTCATAATTCTAATTCAATTAAGCTAGCTCGGATGTTAATTACATGAGCTTCCCTTGGAGTTGGATCAGATAGGAGAAACTTTGTCATCTTGTTATCTGGATCAAGGTTATCAAAACCGGACCGGTTCAACCGGTTATCCCGGTTCAACCGCCTTTCTAGCACATCTCCGGTCTGCTGAAATTCCGGTTGAACCCCGGTTGAACCCCGGTTTTATCCCGGTTTAGTCCCGGTTATATTGATCTACTACCTTCGCCGGTTCGATGCCCGGTCCGGTTTTCAAAACCTTGATCTGGATCCAAGCATGCCAATTAACAATTTTAATGTGTGCTATGAGTGATTTGCATATGGTTGGGGTCATGATTTGACTCTTTGTTGGCTTGGTCTGTGAGATTAAATCATTGTTTATTATGATCTTTTGTTGTTATCTACTGTACTAATTAATTAGCTAGTCCAATTCACACTGACTAATTGTAAATGGAGACAGGATTCGCATTATCTGCGCACACACGGTTGTGCACGTATCTTTTTATTCAGACAACCTTCAACTTTTCAATAGTTAACACCCGCAGGTTGGGGCCATCGTCATGTTGTCGCAATGGCCAGGTCATTGAACCCCAATAGTTGAGCAAACCAAAAATTAGGTACAGTGGATTTAAAAAGTTAATTAACGTGCATCTTCAAGATTAGGACAAGGATCCAGGCATCAGTGAAGCTAGAGATGAGCATAATTATCCTGTTTGGGAGTTGCATAATCTTTTTATAGTCGTTTTTTTTGAACGTCGGATCATTTCATTCATAAAGCCTTTTCTTTTTATAGTCGTTGATGAATAGGTATTTCAGTTAATATATTTATATATATGCACGACGCGTCTTGAGAATAGGATGACTAAATCTTACTCAACGAACTTCGGCTTATTACTTATTTAGAGGTTACCAAATACCAGAGTTTCCACATTTATCATGTTTTTCTTTAAAATCATGTGAATTGTGGTCAATGTCAAATTATTGAACCTGATTAAGAGGGTTTGCATTGGTAAGGATTTGGAACATGCTTCGTTAAGGTCGATCAGCAATTCTAAACTTATAAAGTACATAAATCTATATTCTTCTTAGATCAATATGCCACTGCCACCTCTAAAGTTTAGGGATATTTTCTTATAATTTTTTCCTTTAGAAGAGATATTTTCTTATATCTATATAATGTAGATATGAGGCCACACTGTTATAAAAAGATTAAAAAGTGTTATAGATTAATGCTTTTCACGGTCAAACATTTTACACATATGAGAGTTGATAAATACGTTCTAACAATCATTATGTTCCGGCTTTGTTGAACTTACGGTGCCTTGGTGCACGGTGAGTGTTTGTTTCTTAAGTTTGAACCCAAGGTTCATACCTTCAAGTTCCAGCAATCTGGATCCAAAATCCACGATGGATCGATTTGACGACGCCTTCCATGACAAATCTGACGATTTGGTGGACGATGTGGATGAACAATTTGGAGATGTCATCAGCCGAACATGCCTTGTGGGCAAGGTGTGTTCGGAGCAATTTTTCAACGCAGGGATGTTGAAGTCCAGCCTCAACCAGGTATGGACCCTTAAAGGAGCCTTTAGAGTCACCGACAAAAAGCACAATTTATTTTTGGTGGGTTTCGAGTATGAGGGAGACTGTCAGAGTGTGGGCTGTCCATGGTTGATTGTTAATGCACACACAAATTTTAGGAGATGGCTCCCACACTTGTCTATTAACCAAATACCCTTGCGTCTATATTGGTTCTGGATTCAATTCCATGAATTGCCTCTTATTTCCTTAGAGGGCAGGAAAATTAGGAAATATGTAATGTCTCTGCTGCTATGGTGGTACGTGATGACAAGTTTGAAAACCGATTTGGTTGGAACGGATATGTAAGGGTGAGAATCGAGTTTCTACCGGAGAAACCTCTTATCCCTGGAATTCATGTTACTGATAGCATGGGCTTTGAACACTGGTGAAGGACGAAATTGGGGGCACTCAAGCCTCCACAAATAAACCCGAAAAATGAGAACTAGGGTTGGTAATGGGAGGATTCCTACTGGATATCGTCTCATTACCTTTTTGTCACCTTACGGTGAGTTTTGTTGATCCTATACAGAGCCCCTTTTCTGGGCACAAGCAGTCCCACCCAGGTAACTTCTTCACCTGGATGTATTTTGATTTCTTTGTGTATAACGCCTCTGGTGGCGAATGGAAGGGACTGGTGTTTTGTTGGAGGTCAATGTGTGTTTTTGAGCTGTTTCACAGGTTATGTAATGCTGATTACTACATTGCAATTAGCTCCGCAACTTCAAAAATGTCGATTTCCAAAGACATTGAAGAGTGCTCAACCTCTCGAAAGGATCGCCTGGTACTAACCAGGGAAATGCCGTCCAATTGCCTTAGCAATCGGGGAATGCCATCACTACGTGAGCTAGTAGAGGATGTAGTTCTAATCAACATGAGTGCCCTGTTAGTCTAAATGTTTATTTCTTTTAATTTGAATGTATTTGGCCATTGTAGGCAACTTCATGTGTGATGATATGTAATATTTCTTTTAGGATTTCATATCTAAGCTTGTACCAAACTATAGTTTCAGTGTTTTTTCAATATAATGATGATGCTTGCTGACAAAAAAAATCATTGTGTCCCGGCCCCAATTTGAATCCTTGTAATAATTGTCAAGAGTCATGTGAATATTAATTTCCATGTCAACTTCGATTGGATATTTCTTTTAGCCTGCCATCTCTAGGACTCGGATTCGAGTCCCGGCGCTTCCAGTCAAGCCCCATTATAGTGTGATGTGGCCGAATATGGCCTTCCACACTGTGGGGTGGTGGCCGTTGAGCCCGGGGTCTCCACGACACTATGACGCGTAGCAGGCGAGGGTGTCCGCTGGTGCCCCGGTGGGCGGTCTCTCCTATGAGGAGGGTCTAATGCCAGGATGTAACCGGTTCTGACCGGGGCCTGGACCGACGGGGCGATGATGACACCACTGATGCCTTTTTTTTTTGCGACAAAAAAAAAAAAAAAAATGAGGTGATAGCAGAATTCAATACTCGGATGCTATTCTGTCTAATAACTGATTTAGTCTAATTCCAGCCGGGTCAGCTAAAGTAAAGCTCTCCCAACACTAATTTTCACCATCTCACGAAGCTCAAACTCGAAATTCTAGTTAAGGCAATCAAGGCCCAACTACTTAAACTTACATGTTGGTTTTGAACAATAGTGATAGTGTACAAGTGCATAAATCATCATGTATTAGAAATGTCAAAATTGTATTCTTTCGGGTAATGATGGGACTTGGAAGAGGAGCTGCATATGGAATATCTAAAACTAACAGGTTCATTCACCATAAACACTACACTGGACGAAATTAAGAAGGAAAGATAGTCAAAGTTGAGTTCTACCATTCGAATAATCAATGGGGACAAGATAATGCTTGGAGCAAAGTCTGGCTAGAAAATCTACACGACCCACCACACCAAAAAAAAAAAATGGAACTAAGAAGAAACCACTAGCTTTGAAAACCACAAATTATTTGTCTTTCAACTTTCAAGTATGTAAAGCCAGACCAGATCGACATGACTTGATCGAAATCCTTTATCCTTATTGAATCATCCTAACTGGAGGATGGAGCCTTGACGGGCTACTTGGGGTGGCCATCTTAATGGTATAGGTAGCAAATAATTGTGAAGAAGAGCAATAGGGTTCTAATGCACAAGATAGTGAAAGTTGAAAAGTGGAACATATAGAGGAAGACCAAGCCCCACAAAATTAAGATGATTTTCAGCTTTTCCAATCACATTTGTATTTTACGTAGAAGTTTATCTTAGGATTAGACAGGAGTTGACGGTCAAACAGAAAAGCCTAATCCTAAGTTACCAAATTCAAGTTGCACCAAAATTGGAATATTTATGTCTCACTTGTTATATTACCTGATAGAAACTGCCAATGTTACTGTTTGAATCGGAAGGAAGAATTATTTTGGAGTAATACGTCAACCAGTTGGTCAAGCATTTAGTGGTTTGTGGTGGACTTTAGTATTTTTTTTATAATTTTAATCACTCAGCAAAAGACAAAGTATTAGTCAGTACAAACTCTAGGTGGATAAATTCGGTTGGTCAAGTATTTTCCAGCATAATAAAGCAACTGATGCCCTAAAGAAGGAATACAATTTAAACTTTGCACCACAACTCGTTTTTCACCATGGAAGCTAGAAATGAATAGCGAGGTCGTTTTTATTCATGGATTAACGTCGTAAAAATTGGTAATTGAAATGAATATTAAAAATAGAAAAAACTAACAATTCTGTGAAAGAGAATGCATTGATAAGATGATCTTATATTAACAAAAAATATTAATAGAATATTATCTTCTTAGAATGATTTTCAAAAGTTATATAAAATATTCAACTACTTTCAGCTTGTAATAAATAAAATCTATATGAAGAAAATAGAAAAAGAGAAGCAAATAGATGGTTAATGTAAACATGAAAAACTAAAGAAAAATATGAATACAATATCTATATAACAAAACTGAAGGATAAAATTTAAAATCTAGTGCGAGTAAGTAAAAAATTGATTTCTATAAAAATATATAAAATGTACAAAAAGTATGAACTTATAAAAAGAATATAATTTAATGTTTCCCCACATATAATGAACTTCCAAAATTTTAAAAATATTAAATTTCATTAAAAATTAAAATAATAAAAAATTATAATGACCTTTTAGAATTAGAAGAGAATAAACATAAACTTTGAACAAAGTAGTGCCTCATACAAAAAGAAAATTGAAGAAAAACTTATTATTAAGGAAAAAGTTACAAATTAAAAAAATTAATACAAGTAGAATAGGAATACATAGGTTATAGGAAATTGCGTTAAAAAAAATTTAATATAATATACACTCATCATACAATGACCTTTAAAAATAAGGAAAAATTATTTTGTTATCTTAAACATTAAAATAATTGAACTCTATGCGTAAAAGACCGTATGACATTAAATGAGACAAAAGATTTATTAAGATAAGCTGTATACAATCGAGGCAATCCCTATAGAGTAAGATTTATCCCAATGTAGTCTGCATCGTCGCGGAAACACAAAAGCCCAATTGGGTTCGGCAAAAAAAAAACAAAAGCCCAATTGGGTTTGGTTTTAGTCAGAACATTTTTCCAACCCAATCTTTGGGGAGAACATATTCATGGACATCCATTGGACTCCAATTACCAACCAATGAATCAACCGGTCAGCCCAGTTATATGTACAAGAGGACTTTTTTTGGTTTTTCATTCGACTAATTTAGATTCGACCCAAATCAAGCATTTGGTTATAGTGGGTGAGTTTCTCCATAAAAATTTTCAACATGCATGAGGACCTAAATCCAAAATCTCGTTCAAATATAACCAAATCACTTACTACTTGAATCAACCTCAGATTAGTTATGAAGAAGAATCAACTCTCAGCACTAGCTAAGAAATGGAATGAAAATACTTCGTTTTTGAGCTAGCTAAAATTTCTATTAGGAAGGCCAATTTTATTATCTTGGAATAAATTCTAAGGGGGTCAAAACTTTACAAATTAGTAAAAATCAGTCACGAACAACGTCATTAGCTTCTAGTATTACACAACCTACCGCCAGACTATCATAAATTTTGTGTGAAATTATTACTACACCTATAACTAATTAGATTTTAGGTCCTCCTAGATCCGCCCCTGGCAACAATGCCAAAATTATCCACTTTATAATTCAAACACAATGTAACGGTGCACAGTAACTCTTGCAGAGTAAATCACAAAGAAATACTATGCTATCGTATCTTCCGATTTTTACAATGCGTATCTACGATTTTGACATGACAAATGACAATTCCAGGTCTAGGTGAAAACTTATTTCTCACATTCTTGAAAAAAAAAAAAAAAACTTGTTTCTCACAGGTAAGTTTCGATGTCTTCTTAAATATAGTTGCAAATTAAACGAATATGCAAGTGGCTAACGTGTGGTAGGTGAACCTTTGTAAGGACGTCTTGGTTTACAAGAAGGCCTTCTTCTAGACTACATAACCCGCAGTAGCCACACACACCTATGGCCTACAAAATGTTGGGCTTATAGGGTGGACTCTAGAACTTGGGCTAGAGTCACAGAGCCCATTAATTTAGAATCATATCAATTAATGCCAAAACTTCCAAGAATCATACGGTCATTTTGCCCACTCAGCATACAAAAAAGCAAACTATATGAATGATTGTTATGATTGTTTGTTGTCTACAGAAAAAAAAAAAAATTATTGTTGTCAACAAATATTATTTCTGGAAATGCCAACAACTAAAACGTCATAAGCATCCCTCTCCTTGGTCAATCCTTGTTCCTTAATCCTCACGTCATTTCTTGCTTCAAATCAGGATTATGTTAACCAATCTTATTCTTTCTCCCAAATTTAACCGCCTTCTTTTAACTTTTTACCATTCTCTCTTCTCTCCAAAAAAAAAATCAGAATTTTCACCGGAAGTAACTGAAACACAGAGAGAGAAGCGGGAAGAAGAAACGATGAGCGCTTCCATGAGCAGAGCTGAAGAATTGGAGAAGAAGGCATTGAGAAGGATGAACAGCTTAAACATCTTTGGATCAAAATATGAAGACGCCGCTGAATTGTTCTCTCAATCTGCCAATCAATTTAAACTAGCCAAGTCTTGTATATATGCACTCATCCTGCAGTTTCCCTTTCTCAACTCAAAATCTGTTAATTATCCACGGTGGGTTTTTCTTTTTAATCTTTCTTTTTTATTTTGATTTGTTTTGTAGGGGAAAGAGCGGGATCAGCTTTTGTCAAATTATCTAATTGTCATTTGAAGGTAAAAACCAAATCTTTAATTATTGTATGTATGCCAGTTTCAGCTTCCTCCTCTATGTGATGATGTTTATGGAGATGATCGTGAGGGATGATCGTAAAATGTACAGTTAGATAGCCAACATGAGGCAGCCACGGCCTATGCGGATGCTGCAAAATGCTATAAGAAAACGTCCAGTAAAGGTGCTCGCTATGAATTTACTGGTTCTGTGATTTTTAAGGTTCTCGAGATCAAATTGATTAGACTTTGCATTTATTCATCTTCACTTCGATTACTTGTAAGATAGAACTATTGTTGGTATATATGGGCAGGGGCTATCTCGTGCCTTGAGCGAGCAATGGACATTTTCTTGGATTTGGGTAGGTACAGCCAGGCGGCCAAGTACTGCAAGGTATTCTTTGTAATCATTTTTCTCAAATTTTCCACATATATATACATTGTCTCCCTATTGTAGTTTCAGGCCCAAAACCTCAATAATGCCTCTTTGATGTTCTTATTTCAACAAGTATTTCTGTTGCTTTATAATAGCTTTTTAGAGGCTTGATTGATGAACTGGGAATGTCATTGAAATTCTTCTTCATTGGTTTAGGAAATTGGCGAGTTGTATGAGCAAGATCAAGATCATGAGAAAGCTATTATGTATTTCGAACGGGCTGCTGATTACTTTGAAACACAAGATGCGACCTCCCTTGCCAACCAATGCAAGCTCAAAGTTGCAGAACTTTCAGCTCAGCTTGAACAGTAAGTGAACCTGTCCTCTATGTTATGATCGTGGATGGTTTCAACTTTGATACCCTCTTGCTCTCTTAATACAAGTGACAAGTACACAATTGTTGGGGAAATTCGGATAATTTCTCCACTATAACAAACAACTAGTGAATTGAACTGATTCGATAATTTCAGGAAAGATGGCCTAGTTTATCTCCTTAGACAGAATTATCATTTTAAGATAAATCCCTAGGAAAGACTGGAAGAACAATGGTTCACTTAAAACCCAGCTTCCTAGACAGGAAGCGTCTAGGAAGCACTTGCACAGTATTTAATTCACAACTTAACCCGACAAAAGGCGGCTTAGCCGGCCAACAGAGAGATAAGGCCGCTTAGCCGGCCAACAAAGAGATAAGGCGGCTAGCCGGCTAATGTTGAATACTAAACAAATGAACAAATGCGGAAAAATAAAGGCGGAATAATAAAGAAAGAACACACTCAAAAATTGATAACGGAGTTCGGCTAATTTTACCTACGTTTCTGGAGTACTGCCCGATTTAGTACAATTGTTAGGATACAATGTACTTTAATTTTTAGGATGATATCAAAGGGATGTGAGGGGTCTTATTTATAGCTTTTTTCATCCCCTCAATCACACCACATCTCACTTAAGGAAATAGTAGTGAGGGAATGGAAAAAGTTATAAATAAGACCCCTCACTTCCCTTTGATATCATCCCAAAAATTAAAGTACATTGTATCCTAACAATTGTACTAAATACTCTTCTCCTACTAAAAAGAGCAGTGCTTCGGAGACATAGGCAAAATTAGCCGAACTCCGTTATCAATTTTTGGGATGATATCAAAGGGATGTGAGGGGTCTTATTTATAGCTTTTTCTATCCCCTCACTACTACTTCTTAAGTGATGTGGAATACAAAACCACACCACTATTCAACCAGTGCAAGCTCAAAGTTGTATAACTTTCAGCTCATCTTGAACAGTAAGTGAACCTGTCCTCTATGTTATGATCGTGGATGGTTTGCGCACAACTTTGATACCCTCCTGCTCCCTTAATACAAGTGACATGTACACAACATCATCTAGAATCGCATATGAAGATAACCTGTATCATGTGGATGGTGTGTATTCGTTTGTTCTATCTACTTGCAAATCTTTTCGAGTAACTTAGGAAGTGTATAGTTCTCTTATGGGAAACATAGGCTGATCTTGTTTCCTTATACTCTTAGATATCAGAAAGCGATTGCCATATATGAAGAGATAGCACGATATTCACTGGGCGTCAACCTGTTGAAATATGGAGTAAGAGGACATCTTCTTAATGCTGGCCTTTGCCAGCTTTGCAGAGGTGATGTTGTTGCAATAACAAATGCATTGGAGCGATATGAGGTTCGGTTTGTATCCAGTACTCATGCTTGCCTTTGTTAAATTTTTTATATGCATATTCATCTTAAACCATTGTTTTACAGTCCTCTGAAGTAAAAATGAAAATTGATCGCTTATGCAGGACTTGGATCCAACTTTTTCCAGAACTCGGGAGTACAAATTTTTATCGGTGAGAGATTGCTTCTAAACCCATTATCCTTCCTCTTCTTTCTGTAATGTTAGTTTAAATGATCCCATCTCATTGCATATATCAATGTTGGTGCTTGTACTCCTGCATGCCAAAACACTATCTAGTACTTGGTAGCAGTTATACAATCGATTTTGGTGATATTTGTTACCATGGTGTGCTGGTTGCTTGTGTTCATTTCAAGCTTTACCCATCGTCTATGAATTGCTTACACTTGGTTGTAATCAATTTCTCCTGAAATATCAGGATTTAGCAGCTGCATATGACGAGGAGGATGTTCCAAAATTCACTGCCATTGTCAAGGAATTTGACAGTTTCATCAAGCTGGTACTTCGGGTGTTCTTATTTTTGTTTTTTAGCTTCTTTTTGAATCATTCTGACTTCGTTTGAAAATCCATCTAAGTTTCTTTCTAATACAAAAAAAAAAAAAAAATCTATCTCAGTTTGACGAACTATGCCTCTAGATTTCTATACACCTAGTGTTGATCTGAGCTGGGATGTTCTAACCATGCAGGATTCATGGAAGGTGACTGTTCTTTTAAGAGTGAAGAATGACCTGAAAGCTAAAGAATTAGAGGATGACTTGACCTGAAATATTCCCCGCCCCTTTCTCGTAATTCAGAACATTGCTTTTTGGTTGTATATAGAATAGCAAATTGTGTGGTTCATATCCTCTTGTGCATTCCAGTTCTGCTTTTCTGGTAGAAGATAAAAGATGGAAGGAGTTGCCTCATCACACTGTGGCTAAAGAATGAAGTGGCCAAGAAGTGTTTGTTTAAATATTGTCTGTGCTTATGTGCTACTCTGAAATTAATCCTTCTAAACCACCAGTCACCATAAGCTATGCAGTCCAAATTCATCAGTATATTATGATTGATACTATTTGCTGCTGCCGTTGTTTTCTAGAATAGTAAGTAGTGAAATCAGTATCCTAAAATCCTTTGTATAGTTTTATTTTCTTTTCTTGGCTGTTCTAAGGACTTGATAACATTGCCCCAATGGATGCTAGAAAATGTAAAACATTTTTATCAATAAGAATGCTTTTGTGAAAATTCACACTCAAGCCGAGAAAACCTCAAAAACAGTAAGTGTATATTCTCAGCATTTAGTTTGAAGAGAATTGAGATTTGATATTTTCATACAAAGGTGGTATTTGGCTCATGAAATTCCAACTGTCTTCTTGGAATGACTTTATGAGGACAACGATTTTAGGGAGAATGATTCATAAGAAAGAGAGATATCAATTTTCGAGTAATAGTATACATTTTTTACAAAAATTACAATTCCTACAATTGTTTGTCATTTGGGAAAGTGTACATATTTTACTGCATTATTATTATATCCTTGTTATTATGTTAAAATTTGCAAGGAAGAAAATTTTGCTATATGGTCCTTTTTATCATAAAATAGGGAAATATTCAACCAGCAAGTGTTTATTAAAAATAGAATAAGGTTGAAGAATTGAATACAATATGTCAGAGAGTTAATAACCTTTCAATTACATATCCTAAACGAATTTTAAAAATAACAAGAAGACAATCTAAATTGACAAAGCAACTATGTTTCATCTCATCTGTTTAACACAGCAGATTACGATTTAGTAGACTATGGTCTATTTGTTTGTTTAACCCATCAACTAGAGATTCCAAGAGTTTTCTCCATCTCTTGTTTGGGAGATGGAGGAAATGGGGGAAAGATTGAAGAAAAAAGAAAATGAGGAGAATTATTTATCCGCCCCCACAATCTCAGTCACTCAAATTGGAGCGTGTAACAGCCCGGGTAAAATTTGGATTTTTACCGGGACTGTTAAAGTCGTTATACAGTGATTTACCGAATAAATTAATCTTGGGTAATTAATTCAAGGTAAACCGGGAGTCGTTTTTCGAAACCGAGAGTTTTCCCGCGCTCGGGAGTGTCTTTCTAACTAACCGAGCCTCGGTTTTCAGTTCCGAGGCTTGGACGATGCTCAGGAGAATTAATCGGATTTTCCGAGCCCAAGTCATATTTTTGGGCTCGGGACGGAAAATTACGGTTATGCCCGTCCTCTCGCCTTTTCTTCTTTTCTTTTCTTCTTTTCTTTTTCTCTTTTCTCTTTTCTCTTTTTCTTTCCCTTCTCCTTCCCCTTTTCCTTCAGCCGTCGGCCTGCCTTTCTTTTTATTTTTATTTTTTCTTCTTTCTCGTGAACTGCCGGCCCCTCCCCATCTTTTCTTCCTTTTTTTTTCTCTTTGTCCTTTCTTCTCTTCAATTCTTTTATCTCCTCCTCAATTCATCCTTCCTCTGCCCGTGACTCCCCAAGCCGCCACCACCTTCACCTTTCTCCTCTTCTTCCTCTCCACCTGACCCACCACCCTTGTCCACCATAACCGCCACCGTCGAAGCCTATCAGGCGAAGGAGTGACATCGCGCCTCTGGTCACCGCCCTTGCTCAGCCGCGCGCCGCCGAGGCTGCCTCTTCCCTGTCACCATAAAATCGACGCAGCCCCGCCTCTGTCTCCCTCCCTGCGAAACCAACACTGCCAAGGGAAGGCCCTGCTGCTTCTTTTCCCTGCCTTGCTCGCACACTCGCTGCCGGCCAGTCGAGCGCCGCCTCTGGCAATTTCGCCACCGGGATTCCTCCTCTGCAAACACCCACGGATCATCATTGTTGTGGGTGAACCGACACGCCTTCATTCTTTCCCCCTCCTCCACCGAGACGTTCCAAGGCTGGGTGAGTCCTTGGTTGCGTTTTCCATCTTCTTAAGTGTTAATTATTTGTTGGATTTGCTTAATTTGAGCTTATGGTTGAATAATTGGTTTTAAGTTGGGATTAATGGGTCTCAGTTGATTGATTGTTGTGGATATGACGTTAATGGTGTGGATTTGGTGTCTTCATGGGCGATGAACAGTAACAGTTAGCCTGGGTGTGTTGATGGTCGATGAACAGTGGCTGAAAGGGGTGTTTTGATGCTGCCATGAACAGTACCGCCGGAATCCGGCGAGTTTCCGGTGTCCTGGGAATTTTCCGGCGAGCCCGGAAACGGACCTTTGGGTAATTCCTTGGACTTGTTTATACCATGAGCTCGGGTTTGGGCTCGGTTTGCACACGGACTCGAAAACGGGCCGAACGTGCAGAGGCCCATGATACCGTGACATATATATGTATTTGACGGACTTAATAACGAAACTTATGGATAAGAGAAATACGTGGACAAATTATATAAATAAGAGGCTAATGATTTAAACTACGGATTAAAAACGATCTGATTTTGGATTTAACTACGTATTCATAAGTCTAATATATATAACCCGCACGTGATTTATTTTATAGCCACGTTATGCTTATATAATTCTCTATGAACCGGAACTATGATAGTGGCATTGTTATTTTGATGAAATATTATAACAGTTATATTATTCCATCTAAAGATTTTATTAGTATGAACTATATTAATTTAATGTATTAGGTACGTGTATTATATTATATAATGAGTTCCGATAATATTATTATCTTCACCTAGTTATAATTACCGGTTAAATAATGATATATGAATTTATAAATATTACTTTGCAACATTATGAAACAGTTATTTTATACCCTATACTGTCTATGTAATTAATTTCTGATGGCACTATTCCCACCTAACAGTTTTGCTATTGGAAGTATTACATGTAAGATTATTATTGTATACTTGACGATTTCACTACTTTAATTACTACAACCGTTGTTTACACAGTATTATTTTATTGGGGAAGATTGTATTATCAAATGCTATCTACTTTATATTACAATATCGGCTTGGAGCTCGGTTTCAGTTTTCAACTTAAAGATCGAGTATGACTGGTATATCGATTAAAGAGGCTAACTTCATATTAATGAAAAACATGGAAATAATAGGAATTAGACTTGGTATAAGACAAGCCGTGTAACAATTTCTAAACCGGCATCATGCATAATCATCTTTGTTTGCGCATTATAAGTGATTATTGTGTTCCTATATGTACATATAGGGTATCGGGATTTGACCGGATAGCAGTTTCAGAGACACATCAGGTGAGGATGGATAAACCTTGATATGTGCCCGTAATGCTGTGTGTGTATTTTTGTTGTTTGATTGATCTGCTGGAATAATTATTGACTGTTACCTGATTACTATGGAATTGTTGATGTTGTTGTTGAATCGTGTCAGACCTGTGTATGTTGTGTTGGAAATATTGTTGAACTGTTAGATATGAATAATTGGTGATATGAGATTGTTGATTGAATGAGATTGTGGATTAATCTGAGGAATTAGAAAATTGGATAACTGATGAAAGAGTAATGGAATTAGACTGTAGTTGAGATGATATAATTGTCACTTGGAAAGTAGAGGTACGACTAGATGGTTAGAGACTAGTTCTGTGGTGTCATGGCCGGTGGGTTGGTTGATTGGGGTGTTGACCCCGGATTTGTGATATTGGGATGTTGATCCCGGATTTGCGATATTGGGATGTTGATCCTGGATTTGTGATATGGGGATGTTGATCCCGGATTGTAGTTGGGCCTGGCACCCAGAATTAGTTAATAACCAGGTACGACCCTAGCTTGTCCAGTGACGGGCCCGGAAGATAGAATTGGTAATAAAAATTAATAAGTATTCTTTTGGTCTTGACTTTGTTATGATTTAGTAAGATTTCTCTGTCCTGTTGTTTATGTTAGATTCATCTGTTATAATGGTTGCATTACTTCGAAAGTATTACGGTTGATTATATATCTCTGTTTATCTTTCGTCGGTGAGCGCTTCGGACTCACCCCTCGCCTGCGGGGTTTCATCCCGTAGGATGAGTTGTTTGTAGTGCAGGAACGTACAGGGCAAGCTGAAGCATACCCTCGAACAGGACTCGGATCCATTAGTTGCATTGGGCCTTGCATATGTTGTCATGTGAGTCATAAGTCTTCCGTTGTGCATATTGTTGAGTTTTCCGCTATGCATATATTGTAATAGGGCCATGGGCCGGATGGTTGTTGTTGTTGATGTCCCCGGGGTTCGGGTGACGAGTTCCATGTTGGGCCGAAGGGCCGGTTTTCATTTTTGATATTGGGCTGTTGGCCAGTTTATTGTTTTATACACTGTATGCAGTTGCTTTGTTGGTCGAGTTGTTACAGTTCCGGCACGTGTTTACCACGTACGGTAAATACGGGTCGGGGCGCTTCAGAGCGAATGAAAATTTAGTGCATAAATAATGCAACAATGATAATTTTATCCATTTTACTCTGTAAATTATACATTACGAGGCTATTAACTTATTATTGTACGTGCATTTGATTATTTTCGGTCGGTGAGTTTTGAGTTTTATTCGCTCCTGTTTCTTTTTTTAACAAAAGGAGATATTACCGCATTCTTCTCCCCACGTCACATCCTCTCTATTCTCATTCAACCCATTTCTCTGAATGAGGAATCCAATCCATTCAACGGTGACAAATGCCCGACTACTGAACAGCAGAATTTTAAAATTTTTTTAAAAGAAACAAAGTGGTGATATTTAATATTTATATGTTTGTTCCAATAATATTTGAATATCCATAAATTTTTTTTCAGGTTTGAACAGCAAACCCTTGATCTCACAATCTTGTTTTTTTACTGTAAATTTTTCATGAGAGTAGTAATTGGCGCTTCACAAGAATCCAAAAAGATGCTCCAACCTAAAGAATATGTGCAGTTGAGAATCTTTCCAGAATCACTATCAACCAATGAATGAGCCTTAATACTTATTTTTTCTCTTGTCCACAACATAGAAACAAAATAGTGGCTATAGCTTATATAATTGTAAGGCCATATCTTATTTTGATCAAATCATTCCCCGTGAGCTCCTAGATTAAGCCAATGGAAGTTCAATACACAGCATCTTTTTGTGGAAATGGAAAAAAATTTCTGGGACCGTTTTTGTATCAATTCCATGTGGGAAATAAATTCAATTTGTAGGAATATTTTTGTTAGTTACACATTTACTAGTTATTAGATCTAAAATAATTATTTAAGACAAAACTAGAAATGTGCATAAATGACAAAAATATAATATCCTAAAAGGTTGAATTCATTTATATAAAATTGATACCTATCGGGCTAGACTTCAATAACTGTGAATAAGATTCATTCCCCGTTAAACACAAACAATTATATATAATAAGGTAGGAATTCCCGCTCTGGACAAAAACACATGATGTAATACCCGCTAAAATTTTAATCAATAAACGTTAATAATAGTCAATTATCCACTGGGGAGATAAGAATCATAACCAAAATAACCAAAGATCCCACCATATTCGAAAAGACACCACCAACGGCCAAAAACCAAACGCCACAGCATTAGCGTGACTCTGCCGCCCGAACACACACCAAAAAAAAATGAAAAACAACAAAACAACACAACAAATTATCGATCACCAATGCTCTTCTCCCTTAAATACTACTACCACCATCACACTCCCCGCCACCACCCTCTTCCTCCCATCACTTCTTAGCAACAACAATTCCCCTCTCCTCCTGCCATGGCCTCCCTCGCTTTTTCCCCCAAGCTCCTCTTGCTTCGCGGAACCGACGCCGCCGCTGGACGGGAACCGCTGTTTGCCGCGGAGCAGAGGCAGTTACCGAAGCTGAACCGGAATTCGAAGAATTGGCTCAGCACGCGGTGTTCGAGAGTGAGAGTTACACGCGCTGCTACGCATGTGGTGGATGATCGAGCTGCCCTGCGGGAAGAGAAGCGGCCGGAGGGCGGTAGAGTTCTCAGAGTCGGTATCGTATGCGGCGGTCCCTCGGCGGAGCGCGGAATTTCGCTTAATTCTGCGAGATCGGTCCTGGATCACATACAGGTAGTGCTAATTAGCACTATCCACTCTTTTGCTCTTTTTTTCTTTTCTTTTTTGTTTTTGCTATTTGCGTGTGCTACTGAAACATTTTTTATAAAAACTTTTTGTTTGCTTTTGAAATGTGTGAAGGGAGATGATCTGCACGTGAGCTGCTACTACATTGACCGTAAGCTTAACGCGTTTGCTATATCCCCTGCTCAGGTTTGTGTATAACGTGATTGCTAGCTATAGTTGTGGAATTATTGCTGACGTTTGCCTAGCTTGAATTTTGTTATTATTGATGGTGTTTTTAGGTATACTCCAATACTCCTGCGGATTTTGACTTCAAGCTTGAAAGGTAACTTGCTCCATTTCTTTTTTTTTTTTTTCCCCTTCTAAATTTTGGTTCCACAGTTTGTTATTGTATTGTAAGTTCTTTGTAATCATGCACTAAAGAGTATTGTGATGGCTAATTCGGTCTTGTCTGCAGCCTTGCGCAAGTTTTTTCATCTTTAGATGAATTCGCAGAACACCTTGCTGCTTCTGTGGACATAGTGTTCCCTGTTATTCACGGCCGATATGGCGAAGATGGTGGCATACAGGTGCGTAGTATAGGCTGCCTTTTATTAGCGTTATGCAACCATTTCTGTGTATCTGATATGTCCCCTAAATGTATCGGCTGATTCAGGAGCTGCTGGAAAAGCATAATGTTCCATTTGTTGGCACGGGTTCAAGCAATTGTCGTAAAGCATTTGATAAGGTAGAGGACGGTGGTTTTCTTATATTGTGGTCCCTTCTTGAAGTTGCAATGAGTTGCGCATAGAATTTCGCACATGAGTACACCGATTGGCTTAGGCTCTTTTCATTTTCACTTAGTTTCAAGTAGATTGATGATTAATTAAGTATGCTGTTCATGTACAAATGAAAAGAGAAAGGAAATCTAGTCCTGTTGTAGTTATACAACAAAATGGTAATTTTGAGCTGCTACTCTCTTCATAACACGAACTGATATTGGTTTTCAACTTATTGTCAGTACGATGCGTCCCTGGAGCTAAGCCAACAAGGGTTTGTGACTGTACCTAGTTATTTAGTGCAGGTATAATTTCCTACTGTTTTCAGTTATGCTCCTGTCACTCTTCAATTATTTTGATCAAATTTATCAATATGTTTATTTGTTTTGCATGTACCATCTGTCATGTATTCATACAACTCAGTTACTGAACTAGTTTATCATAGTGTATTTGGTTATAATCGGAACTTCTGGATTTTGAAATGGCATTTAGGGAAATGAAGTGGATGAATCTGAATTATCTAGTTGGTTTGCAAGGAATCAATTGGACCCTGGCACGGGGAAAGTAGTGGTAAGGCATAGTTCCTCAATTTTCTTTAAGAAGTATGGCAACACCCAAAATGAGATGGTTTGGCCTGGCAATCGGCTCATCATTGTGATCTTTCAGGTAAAGCCAGCCAGGGCAGGATCAAGTATTGGTGTTACCGTAGCTTATGGCGTTGCTGATTCCCTTAAAAAAGCAAATGACATCATTTCCGAGGTAATTTAAGTTTCATTAACGTTTATTTGGGATTGAAGTTTACGGATCTAGTGCTAAAGTTTAGACTTCCTGCGGAGAGTGCTGTGATCTCCCCGAAGTTCTATTTGACTTACTGACTGCGAATAGTGCTGAGATCTCCCAGAAATTTACTATATTTTTTTTCCTGCATGAAGGTATATCATGTTATCTTTTGTTATTAATATTATACTTACTTTTAGGAGTGATTATATGCGAAAAAAATTGGAAGGAGATTTGGGTTAAAAGAATTGTTGGAAGAAATGAAGATTGGATTCATCAAACTTCCTTACTCTTAGTTGTGTCATTCAAAACTACCTATTAAGGTTATACTTCTTACCAAGTTTAAAACATTCAACTGACTTGAGCTGTTTGTTTTTCCTTATCTTAAAGGGAATAGATGATAAAGTCCTTGTTGAAATATTTCTCAAAGGAGGGAGCGAGTTCACAGCCATTGTCCTAGATGTGGGATCCGGCTTTGATTCTCATCCTGTTGTCCTACTCCCAACGGAGGTAGATTCATGTTCACATTTTACATCTCACTATATTGAACGAACATCGGTTCAGCATGGATTTTTTTTTTTCTAAAACTGGTTAAACTATTTGATTTGTTGTAAGATATAATTAATCCATTGCTTAATGATGAGATGCATGTGGACTATTATTCGTGCACTTGTCTCATATGAAATATCAACGTGTAAAATTGTACATTTGAAAAGCTGATGTAAGGTGTTCAATTTTCAGAAAGGGTTATAGTATAGATAGATAGATAGTGTAAATAGATAGTTAATAAACTACAATAACAGGGCTTAACTTTAATAGTCTTTCACGAATGCTGTAGGTGG
This sequence comes from Turnera subulata, assembly GCA_028386065.3. Lineage (NCBI taxonomy): Eukaryota > Viridiplantae > Streptophyta > Magnoliopsida > Malpighiales > Passifloraceae > Turnera > Turnera subulata. The sequence goes on along the minus strand of JAKUCV010002739.1, from coordinate 58,401 downwards.
AGCTCCAATTTCACGGTAGTGCTGATGTAAGGGAAAAAGATGCTATTTTCAATTACCGAAGGAAGTATCTTCCAACACAGCAGGTATGGCAGCAGGGTACTGCGACATTTTCTGTTGTGGTTGCTGGAAACCCAATTAATTCATTGGTTATAGAACAAAAATCAATCTATATATAATGGTTCCCTTGTACTTCTGGTGAATGCTTCTCTGACGTCTTGTACGTATTTTGAGTTGCATCACAATTCAACTATCATTCCTTTATTAAAACATTTTGTTCTTAAATGTTCATTTCTACTCTACAGGTAGCTTATCACACTCCACCTCGTTTTCCTGTTGACGTGATAAAAAATATTCGTGATGGAGCTTCTCTATTATTTCAAAGACTTGGTCTGAGAGATTTTGCTCGGATTGATGGATGGTTTTTGCCTACGTCGATGGATTCATTCTCATCTTCTGATGGAAAATTTGGAAGAACTAAATCAGGGACTATTTTATTTACTGACATTAACCTAGTAAGTGAGTTCCATCTATTAGGATTGCGTGCTGTTATTTTTATGGATTTTGCAGTGACTCTTTCATTCTATATCTGCTAGATTAGTGGAATGGAGCAAACCAGCTTCTTGTTTCAGCAAGCTTCAAAGGTACTTTTCTTTATATTTTCACTTGAAGATACAAAATCATCTCTTATGTGTATTGTGACTGTCTATCTTGACCATCTTTTGGTAATAGTATTTTGTAGAAATTCTCAATGATGGGAGTGGAATGGTTTTCAATAATTTTTGTTTTATGAATCAATATAGGCATATCCCAAAGAATGCTTTCCAGTGTCTGTCCCTTTGTTATGGCTCATTGGTGTTTAGAGAAAAGTTTCCAGATTTTCTGTTATTTTGTTTGTACATTGAGGCAAGTCATGTGGATGTGTTTTGTCTGTAGATCCATTTATAAGCCACCTCTTCTGTAAGAAAGTTCCATTTCTTCTCCAGGTTGGGTTCTCTCATTCAAACATCCTGCGAAGCATTATTTGTCGTGCATGCTTGAGGTTTCCCAACCTTGCATCACACAGTGGTGTATCAGATCATTTGCCTCGAAGTTCAAACTCCTCGCAGCTTCCTGAAGCTTTGAGCAGAATGGAAGGTGTGGGTAAAGTCTTTGTCATATTTGGAGGGGACACTTCAGAGCGGCAAGTATCGCTTATGAGTGGAACAAATGTTTGGCTTAACCTGCAAGCATTTCACGATGTAAGTCTTTGAAAATTATTCTGTAATATATGCAGTCTATACATGGACCAGCTCCTTGGTTAATGCTGGGTATATACATCAGAGAAAATGTGCATTTAAGGGAGGATAAGTGATTCTTGTGTCAAAAGCACAAGAGGGGTGAGGTCTCGGGTTCGAGTCTCACTCTCCTCGACTAGTATCAACAAAAAAAGGGAGGATAAGTGATTCTTGATGTTTTCACGTCAGACAAGGAATGCTATATATGCTCTTTTCAAATAATGAGGCAATTCTGGTTATCTAAGAGCATGTAGAATGTTTCATACTGATTATTTCTTTTCTTCTACAGCTTGAAGTAATTCCCTGTTTGCTTGCTCCTGCAAATGACAAATTTTCTGGAACACCTGATAGAAATAATAATGATGCTAGTTCGAGAGCAGTCTGGACACTGCCGTAAGCTCTTGTTTCCAGTTCCATGTTTTGTTTTCTTATAAGCTCGCATTAGCAAATTTGATTATGTCTTGAAAATCAACTCGTGAATGCTGGATTCAGTCTTCCCTGCTTCCAATTTTTTGTATTTTTTGCTGCTCCTTTGGCTGCAGTTACTCTCTTGTTCTTAGACACACCACAGAGGAAGTGCTGGAAGCCTGCATAGAGGCAATTGAACCAGCTCGGGCTGCATTGACATCTGACCTGCGCAATGAAGTGATGAACGATCTCATGGAAGGTCTAAAGAAGCACAGGTGGTTTACAGGTTTCGATATAGCTGATAAACTACCTGTAAAATTTACACTAGATGATTGGATCAAGCACGCCAAGGAAGTTCAAGCAACAGTTTTCATTGCAGGTTTGTGTTCTGGCATGCTATTTCCTTAGTCAATGGTTACACTACAATTTGTCACTGACCCTGTGGGAAATATATCTGCTCCTTTCATTTCAATCAGTTGATGTCACAACTTTAGGATATTTGCTCATTCATATATCTATTATCATAAGGTTTTTTCTTCATATGATGTTTTCTAAAGGTAAATATCATTCCATCATCTTCTTTTGGAAATAATATTTAGGATGTCTTTGAATAATGATTGCAATATTTCGCAAGGTTTCATATCGATACCCAAGTTTGAGTCGTGATATCTTAAGAAATTTTCTGCAGAGCGGACCAGAAAATTTGAAAGGCATAAAAGCTATGATTTTTTTCTTTTTAGTCTTTATAAAGTTCTTTTTTTTTTTTTGAACGGTAAATAGTCTTTATAAAGTTCACAAGATTTTTTTCTGCAGTTCACGGAGGCATTGGTGAAGATGGCACCCTTCAGTCCTTGTTGGAGGCTGAAGGAGTTCCTCACACAGGTTGTTCTACTTGACACTGGCACTCATGTAATTTTATTGATGTGAAGCTATATTGATCATCACATTTGTTTTGATTAAACGAGAAGGTCCTGGTGTACTGGCTTCGAAGACTTGTATGGATAAAGTTGCCACATCTCTGGCTCTTGGGCATGTACGTTAACAATACTAGTCTGTGTACGCTTTTTTGAAGTACTTGTCTACATTAACACTCTTCCTGCAATCGCAAAAGATTCTGGTCTTTCTACATGGATAGTATTATAATCTCTTGAACTTAGCAGCTTGCAGACTTGGGAATTCTAACGATAAATAAAGATGTGCGCAAAAAGGACGATTTACTAAATATGCCTGCCCCAGAACTTTGGCAACAAGTGACGTCAAAGCTTAAATGTGAAACCTTATGTATCAAACCAGCAAGGGATGGCTGCTCAACTGGAGTTGCAAGATTATGGTTAGTATTATTCCCTGTTCTCTCTGTACTCTCAAAGCTTGAAATGTTCATGAATCATATCGGAATGCACGCTATGCTAATTATTTTCCTCATGCAGCTGTGAACAAGACCTTGCAGTGTATGCGAAAGCTTTGGAGGAGTGTCTTCTACGCATACCCCCGAATAGTTTCTCCAAAGTATGGAAGCGTGACTATATCTCTTAAAGTCATCATGTTTTATGTAATAGTTTCACGGATGTCCTTATGTGAGATCGTTGTCATGTTGATGCTTATGTTTGCTTTGACAGATTGTTGAAAACCGTTTTACATTTACTAATCATCTATGAGCTTCAAGAAAACAAACATATAAGTACTGAACAGATGAAAGATTGTATTTTTCAACTGATTTAGGAACTGTCATAAAGAGGATATTTATTATAATTTTGCATCCAACATCTTGTTTCTCTCTTACAGGCACATGGGATGATTGAGATGCCAAGTCCTCCTCCAGAATATCTGATCTTCGAACCTTTCATTGAGACTGATGAGATTGTTGTGTCATCCAAATCCAAGGGTGCAAGCGGGGATGGCCTTTTATGGAAAGGAGAAAGTCGATGGGTAGAAATTACAGTTGGCGTTCTAGGAAAACGTGGATCTATGCACTCGTTGACCCCTAGTGTTACTGTCAAGGAAACTGGTGACATTTTATCACTTGAGGAGAAATTCCAAGGTACATCTTTCCTTGATAATTTTATCTCGTAGATATGGAATTTCTTCAAGTTGTTATATACTGCCCGCTACCCTTGCGAAGGAATCAATTTCTGTATAACTTGATTTTCCACCTTGTTAATTTAGCATGTAGTAAAAGGATGAGGAATTATATGGGAAGTTCAGTGCATAGAGAAATGGATGATAATATGACTACATTTAAGGCATTTAACTCATTACTGGTCAATTACTTGCTTGGTATCATTTTGCTGCATATTCATCAATCATGACACTAGTTATCTTGCGGAATTTCTTTGACAGGAGGAACAGGCATCAATCTTACCCCTCCACCGGCATCAATTGTTAGGTATGTTAACAACCCACTTCAGAAAGAAAGTCCCTCGCATTAATTGCTTTACGCTGTCAATCATTTTGCATTAGAATGTGAACTGATGTTTGGAGTGAAAACTTGAATATGTCTTAATCTTATTTACCTCTCCTACATGGTGTTGTAATTTGACGGGTATATTGTCTTGTATTTGAATCAGCAATAAGGCCTTGGAGAGATGTAAACAATGTATTGAACTCATCGCAAACACTCTCCAGCTAGAAGGATTTTCACGAATTGATGCGTTTCTGAATGTTGATACTGGAGATGTAAGTGTGCTCAGCGACCGCTTTTGATGTCTTCATTTTTGCCTTTAATAGAACCAAGCAGCACAGAAGACTACTGACTTTTATATTGTCTCGTCACGGAAAAAGAATTCTTCCCCTAATTTTAGAGGGTCAATCTCATCATTTGCAGGTGTTGATCATAGAGGTCAATACGGTTCCTGGAATGACTCCTTCCACGGTCTTGATTCATCAGGTATTCATGACAAACCCAAATGATTACATATTTATTTTCCTTTTTATTAAGGATGTACACATTCTGACAAGCCACATATCGTACGCATTTCAGGCACTAGCGGAGGAACCTCCCATGTATCCTCACGGGTTCTTCCGCACATTGCTTGATTTGGCATCGGAGAGGGTTGTGTAGAATTCTGTCACCTCCACGCTATGGTACTAGAGGTGCTCTCTCTTTCAAGCTTTTTGGGCTTTTGGAAGCGCAAATAAAAAAGAAGGGATTGATTCCCCTCCGTTCTGATTTTATTGTTTGTACATAGGAGAAGTGTTATTGTTCTATCTGAACTCGTTGGTCTTTGTATGCCTGGCCTATTTGGTTAGTTGCTGTTTTTTTTTTTTTTTTCGAGAGAGGTTAGTTGTTGTTTATAATGGGGTTCCAAAGAAAATCAAGAAAAGTAGAAAACATTATAAAGATTATGGGCTAGGATATCCTTTTAATGTGTCAATCATATTTTTGATCCTTGTGTTTATTGCTTTAAGTATTTTTTATTCTTGTATTACAAAATAGACATTTTTCATCCCTGTGTTGATTTTTCGGGACATTTTTCATTTTTTTTCCAGTTTTCCGAAAAGAAAATGCTGATGTGTCAATTAAAAAATGACACATTAGCTACGTGGGCCCAAATTTAATTTGAAAACACCAAACTCAAAACCCGTGAAAAAAACGGGTTGGGTGGTGTGATTTGAGTTGCGTGTTTTCAGTTTAATGTGGGCCCATATAGCTGACGTGTCAATTTTAAAATTGACATGTCAGCATTTTATTTTCGGAAAATCGGAGAAAAACAAAAAATGTCCTGGAAAATCAACATAGGAATGAAAAATGTCCATTTTCTAACACAATGATGAAAAATGACCAAATCAATAAACACAAGGATCAAAAATTTGATTGACTCCCCTTTTAATTAAGGAAGAAAGGGAACCAACAACAATAAATTCAGCAAATCAAGACTCCTTAGCAAGCCCCACTCTCCCTCCCCTCCTCTCATCAAAGACCTAATGTACAAAGAGCAACGCTTTGTGCGCCGTCCAACGGTTAATAATCAACATAACCTAGATGATGAAAGCGTTGGCTGAACGGCACCTAGTTGGGGGGAAAAGCCCACCAGGAGTCCTATAACTTATTTCCAAATCCCATTTGAGTCCTATAACTCTTAAACGATCTATTGGAGTCCTATAACATTCCAAAACATCACCAAAGAGGTCCCCGTCCATCTTTCCGTCATTTTTTGGCTGACGTGGCCGTTAACAGCAGTATGTGGAAATTACATAAATGAAAAATTTTAAAAAAAGGGAAAACAAAATTTGAAATTTGAAATCTCGTTTGATTAACCGTTAGTTAAGACAGTTAGCAGAAATTAAATACTGATTAGTGTTAATTACTCACCTTTTCAACTACCCCCACTCACATTCTCTCCTTCAACCCACCCGTGAACCACCATTCCCTTCTTCCATCTTCTTTCTCCCTTCTGCTTCCTTCTCCTTCCTTCTTCCAACGCCATAACCCCAACCCCGATTCCGACTACAGCTCCAACCCTGACCTCAACCCAGCAACGAAAGAAAAGGAGATGGCTACGCTGGGTTTGAACGAAGCAACCATTTGAAGAGCTTAAGAAGGCCGATCGACGACAACAAGAAGATGAGGTGAGTTATTTCTTTCTCGTTAATACGTGGCCAAAACCCTAAAACATGCAGTTAACTATTGCAATGGAATTAGTGATGAATGGTAATGCAGATATGTTGTTATATTTACTGGATTGTGAAGTGTGTTTTGAGTGAAATTATGTGGTATTCACTGGGCATTTAGGTAATTTTGGGCATGGGCTAGGTATGTAGGGGTTCAACTATAGTTAGGGTTTCATCTTCAAGAGTTGACATGCGTGTTTATTTGTGGTCCCCTATAGTGGCGGTAATTCTGTGTTTACTTAGGGTTTTTGTTGTTGTTACAGGAAGGGTTTGGTTCATGTGTTCTACAGTGGTGTTCTAATTGTTCAAGATGAGCTTCTGTATGATGGAGGGTTTCGGGTTTCCACTGAGATTGATGAAGACAGATTCAACTACTGGTCGATTAAAGATTGAGCTGATGAGGTTGGTGTGCTGAATCCAACAGGGTATGCTTATGGTCCTTGTGGTTCCAATACGCTGAAGCTGGTTGAAGAGAGTGATGGCTGCATCTTGGATATAACATCCATGTTGGAGAAGCAAGACATATTCTTTGTCATCTTTCACCAGGGCGCACTTGGAGAAGCAACAAATGAGGGTATTGTCCCAAATGCGAACACAGCCCTTAGATATGCAAATGTGGTAGCTGGGGGAGGAGGTATTGATCATGCAGATGAAGGTGTCATTGCAGTGCAGGTTCCAGAGGAAGTCTTGCAACTAATTGCTGCTCAGATTCTAATTGAGGATATTGTAGGAAATGGAGAAGAGGCTGTAGTATTAGATGAGGCAATGCAGAATGAGGATGGCATTGTTGTAGAGGACTTGGAGGTAGATGATCTCATTATAGATGGAGGGAATGAGGTGCCAGAATTAGAAAATGCGAATGTGAATGGTAGGATAGAGAATATGGAGAATCAGCAAGTGCAAGATGCAAATGTGGAGCTAAATGTTGGAGATGAAGCTGGAGGTGGAGGCAATGAAAATAATGGAAGGGCTGAGGATCAAGATGATGGACATCCAATATTGACCCAACAGTCTGTGAATGAAGTTGGGCATGCTGTGTTCACCCAACATTTTGTGAATGAAGGTGGAGAATTCAGTCGGGCTACTGCTAGAAGAAATCGACAGACTGAAGGTGGAGAATCCAGTCGGGCTGCTGCTAAAAGAAATAGGCAGAACCACTCTGAAGTGGTTGATCCAGGTTGGATAACTGAGAGGAGAGCTCCTAATGTTGACTGGTTATCTTTTACCATTGTGGCAATGGATCCAGAATCCATTGGTGAAGCATTTGATCCAGATTATGATCCTAATTACGAACATGAAGAAGAAGATAATGGTTGTGGAGAAGAAGATGAAGGTGAAGAAGAAGATGAAGGTGAAGAAGAAGCTGAAGAACCATCTGATCCTGTACCACCAGAAGATGAAAGATGTCAGAATGAGGCTGATGGAGCAGATGTTGATTCTAATATTAATCCATCTGATGCATCTGATGAAGAAATTGTAGAGGCTAGAGCTGCACGTTACAATCTGAGGAGCTCTAAGTGGAAAGGTGGGCAGAGTGGTGATAAAGGGAAGAGAGTTGCTATTCCAGAGGCTGAGGAAGCAAATAATGAAGGGTATGACACAGATTACATTGAGTCAGATGATGACTTTAGCTTCGATGACACAGAAGAATCTGAAGGTGAGGTAGCAAGAAGACATAGAAGCAGGTGTAAAACTGCAGACACAACAGCACCCACCCCTCATTTTGATGAAGGCGTCATCTACCTGAAGATTGAGGATTTAAGAGCTGCAGTTAGTGATTACTTAGTAAAAACCCAACGGCCTTTGAAGTATAAGAAGAATTGCAGGGAGGCTATTAGGGTGAGGTGTAAAGTTGATCATTGCGCTTGGAGAATGCATGCTATGTTCGACAAAAGGCTGAAGTGTTATCAGGTGAAGGACTCTTTCCTCAAACACACATCATGCATTAGCACTTTCAAGAATAAGCGAGCACATTACAAGTGGATTGCTACTAGGTTCTTTACCAAAATGCGAGCTTTGCCAATGCTTTCTGTCCCTGCTTTGCGGATGTTGGTGAAGGAATCCCTCAATGTTGATGCCCCACCTGGCAAGATTACAAGAGCTAGGAATTTTGCAATGGCGAATCTATTGATGAATTGCAAAGCTGAATACAGCAGATTGCATGATTATGCAGAGGCTTGTGTCATTGCTAATCTAGGAAGCAGGGTGTTTATGGTAGATGTGAGGCCAGCAATTGGTCAAAACCCACTGCCAATTTTCGACAAGATGTACATTGGGTTCCAGAGTTGCAAGTTGGGGTTTTTAGCAGGATGTAGGCAAATAATCGGCATAGATGGTTGTTTCTTCAAGGGTGTTATAAAGGGACAACTATTAACAGCAATTGGAAGGGATGGAAACAATCAAATGTTTCCTGTTGCATGGGCAGTTGTGACTTCTGAAAGCAATGAGACCTGGGGATGGTTCCTGCAAACACTTGTTCAGGATCTTGGGATTGCTGATGGAGGCAAAGGTTGGGCTATTATATCAGACCAGCATAAGGTATGCCTTTATTGCAATATATATGTGGTGCCTTTGTTATGTTTTGCTTGTTGTTTCCTATTGTCTAAGTAGTGTTTAATGTTTTGTATAGGCAATCTTGTCCAGTGTTGCATCTTATCTGCCTAATGCCGAGCACAGACTTTGTGCAAGGCATATTTATGCTAATTGGAGGAAGAAACACAGTGGACGAGTTTTGCAACAAACTTTTTGGAGGTGTGCAAAATCGTACAATGTGGCAGAGTTTGGAGCCAATATGAATGAGCTTTTCCTGGAGAGTGAAGAGGCATACAATGACCTTATCAAAATCAACCCTAAGTTTTGGTGTAGGGCATTCTTCTCCACAGAGATAAAATGTGACATCATTGATAACAATCTATGCGAAGCGTTCAATGGGAAGATTGTGGAGGCTCGCTGCAAATCAATATACTCAATGCTTGAGGACATTAGGACAATGGTGATGCAACGTTTCCAACAAAATCTGAGTAGTGGCGAAGGTTGGCGTGGTGATTTTGGTACCAGAATCCGAAAGAAAATTAATGAAAATATGCATGAGGCCAACAATTGCCTGCTGCTGTTCATCAGCGGCTCTCAGTATGAAGTCGAACTCAGGAGGCAGAAGATTGTTGGTGATTTGAGGAAGCGAACTTGTGTTTGCAGAAAGTGGGACATGACAGGAATCCCATGTTGTCATGCTATTGTGGCAATTTATGGATTGAATGGAAGGGTGAAGGATCATCTGTCAGATTGGTACGGGAAAGAGAAGTATCTTAAGGCATATAAGCAGCATATGGCGGGTGTTCCAAGCTCTGAGTTCTGGCCGTCATTGGGAAGGCCAGAAACACAGCCTCCATCTCACATGAAGTTTGCTGGAAGACCACAGACAAAAAGAAAGAAGGAGGAACATGAGCGAAAGAAGAAGGGAAAGAAAGGTAAAGCCATTGAAGAAAATAATGATGCTGTTGAAAAAGGACGCAAAGTCAGCAGAAAGGGAAAACTTCAAGTCTGCCAAATTTGTTTTGAGGAAGGTCATAACCGCAAGACATGCAAACACAAAGATAATCCCAATTTCACACAACCAAGACCTGCACGCAGACCTCAAAAGTTTCCTGTAAGTTAAAATTATATCATTCATTTTTATGTGATCAAATGTTAGCATGTAACAAAGAAATATGTAAATTCTTTGCAGGTCCAAAGTGCTGCTAAAAAGAGAAGGCCAAATGAAAATAATGCAAGATATGGAGTTTTTGTAGATCAACAAACTGGACAAGCAATTCTGAATGTGAGTAATCAATCACAATAACTTTGTACCAATGCTCAAACCCAGTTTTATTGCTCTGTACATTTGCATATGAGTGGCTTTGAAAGTTTTCAATCAAATAGTTTCAATTCATTTTGTAATTTTCAGCCTGGTTCACGAAGTCAGAGGGTGATAGGAAGTGCAAGTTTGGAGAATACATCCATTCCCATGTGCAACATCCCTGCACCGCATGCTTCCCGAGAAGTGATCACACCACAGGAGTTACAAAGGAGGAGAAATGCTACAATGAGGGGCACAAGAACTATGGATCAGCAACAACAAGGTGGAAGTCAAGGTGAAGGATCAACTTCAAGAATGACTTAAGGGTGAATGAAGCTATGTGCTATGTAATAGGTCAGGAAGAAACCATATTTATTTTGGCAGAAGTTGAGCAATGCTGTAGAGCAATATCTATTTACTGTAAGCCGTAATTATATTGCTTTAATGCCTGCGTACAATGGTTATGGCTATATTTTGTGTGATCACTTTGTGATATTGAACTCTTGCAATGTGGATCAACTTCTGTTTATTCTATCTACTTTTATTTCATGTGTCTTCCAATGTCAGATTCTGCCTATTTTCCAATTTTTAGTCTTGCTGTGATCTTGGCCTTGATGGTTGCCTACTCTTTTTCAGATTCTGCCCACGCTTTTGTTTCATCCTCTTATCCTGTTCATCTTGCCAAAATAAATTGATTGCACTTTCGCATATAAGCCAACACAGATGCATTCTCAATTCAAATATAAGGGATAGAGCTTCATGATTCCATTACAACTGATAAAACTTCATACATTGAAGCTTTTCATTTCATTACAGTAACACATAACAAAGAAGACATTACCTTACAGACTAGGACACATTCATTACCATTCTACCGAGACACATTCATTGGCATTCTACTAGGATACCATTACAATTCTACTAGGACACAACTCTAGGACACCACTCCTACTCTAGGGCACACTGCTAGGCCACTACTGGAGGACACTACTCCTGGCCATTTCATGCAGCACATGCCAAGAACACAAATAAGATAGCACATAATGCATATATCCATTTCTTCAGCCTTTCTTTCTCCCCTTCCAACTCAGAATTGCGAGCCCTCAGCCTTTGATTTTCTTCCTCCAACCCAGCATTCTCAGCCTTCAACAATGTATTATCTGCCTCCAATTCTCCAAGTTGGCTTGTCAACCCTCCAATTTGTTGCTCCAAGGCATGAACCCTACGGAGCAAGTTTGGAACCATCTCAGTTACCCCTTCACGAGTTGGCGGATCTGTCCAACAGAAGTAGGTGCAGATGCCAGCTTCACAAGCCTCGAATCTCCTCCAACGATTATGTGGTGTCCTTGAAATTCTCTCACATGCAGGTAGTCCACAAAAGCAGTTCATCCTTGTTGTGTTCATCCTTGTTGTATTTCTTTTGGATGGTTCTGAGTTTGAATGCAATAGTTGTTTGATTGTTTGATTTTGGCGTGAATGGGTGGGGAGGTTGAGTGATGGAATGGCTTGCTGGGTAGAGAGGAATGGGTGAATGGGTAGAGAGGAATTTGGTGAATGATGGAGAGGAATTGTGTGGATTTGCAGCTGGAGGTGCTGCCTTTTAATGGGGGAGGTGCTGCAGGGGGCGGGAATGGCACCAATAATGGCGGGAGCCATTAAGAAAAGGGGGGAAGAAAGTTGAACATTTTGGCGCCAAACTCCCCCCCCCCCCAAATCCGACGTGGCAGAATACGTGGCACATTATCCCTGTCACTTCTTAGGCGGCTCTGACGTGGACCATTACATGTCATACATAACAGCAGAAGTTGACGGAAAGATGGACAGGGACCTCTTTGGTGATGTTTTGGAATGTTATAGGACTCCAATAGATCGTTTAAGAGTTATAGGACTCAAATGGGATTTGGAAATAAGTTATAGGACTCCCGGTGGGCTTTTCCCCTTAGTTGGGGACGGGATTCGTTATTGAAAAGGACTTGAGCTCTTTTGGCTAAGAAAAACTCGAAAAGAGGGGGAAAAAAAACTTCAAAAATTCATAATTCGCCAGTTCAAAATGCTAACTGTCAACTGCGCCTTTGGGGCAGAGTGCAAATTGTTGAAACAAAGCATCCTAGAAACTCATACGATTCTAGATTATGATAGTATTTTAAACAAATAGTTGCTGAAACTTGTAAAATTGCTATTGTTTCGTAAGTACCAAACGAAATGGGGATTAGCCATTCACGCAAATTAATAATTACTGAAAATTGGGCCATCGTAAAGAAAGTTTAGATTCTAGAACAAGCGTGAAGTGGGAGAGAAGGGATTTCCTAATTGGGGTACAAAAATGCCATCAGCCATTCACACGAATATGAGGGAATGCAAATTGCAAACACATGTTTCGTTGCAATTTCGAGTCTAGAATAAAAGAAAGGGAAAGTAAATACTAAATAGGTTCTGGTGTCATTTTGACGGTAATATTCCCAGGCCAAAGTCTTCGGTCAAAAATAGGCAGCATTAGGCTAAAAGAAACTGGAATACGATAAAGTAAATACCTCATTGGACCTCCATCTAAACAAATTAGCAAGACAATTAATTAATTAACTAACCCTTGCCATGCGCTTCTGGAAGTGTTAAGACTTGAGGAACATAATTTTGAATTTTCGAGAGCAGGCAGCCTCCAATTTGACAGCAGAAAGGAAAGGGACCCCAGGAAAAAGAAAAAAGAAAAAAGAAAGAGATAGGTCCCGCTACTTAATTCAAATTCAATTCTTGCCTTTTTTTTTCGTAAAAAAAAAAAAAAAAGAAAACAAAAAGTTCTCGCTTTTGGACACATGGCGATTGACGCGGGTTACGTCCTCGCACGTCAGGCCCGACTCGGTAAAGTATTGGCCTTTTTCTATCATGCAAGGTGCTCTGCTCTTTGCTTTCTTTACAGTTTCTTCATGTATTGGCAGCAAGCACGCACCGCTTTCCACTTTATGGAATATGCAGCCTGAACCCCTCCCTCAGGTACACTACTGTTTATTTTTCCTCTCTTTTTCATTTCTTCGCGTTCCTATTGCTGCCTGGATTGTATCTTTAAGCTTCCTGGTTAGATTGATGCAAGTTATAGCCTTTCATATTCTGGGTTTCGCTTGTACATGTGAGCTACTTGTTTGGTTATATCCTTTTTTAATCTTTGTTTTATGTTCTGGGTTTGTAAGAGTTTATCTCCATGTTTTATTTCCATGTTCTAAGTCGTTTCTTTGTAGTCAGCATTTCCCAGAATTCATTTGATGTGAAACTTTGTATGTTATTGCTTTATGATTGATAGAATTGAGAAAAAACGGGGGTTTAGGGGGTGTGACAACACACAGAGGACGTTAAGGACGAGGACTTTGATGTGGGTGGTAACTTCACAGAGAAATTCTACTTCCTTAAGTTTGTTGAGCTGGTCTAGTTCTGTTCAGAAAGTGTTTGTCATTATTATTATCAACCTAAATTGTTTCCTAATTTAGTACAGTCCTGCCTGTTTGCAGTTCTTATTTGAGGTTTCTAGTGGCCTACTGCCGTAGTCAGTTTCTGGATTTGTTGATATTTCTGGGAGAAAATTGTGAAGATGCTCGGATTCATCTTGGCTCAAAATTCTGGATTTCTTCAGTTCTGTATTCATAGTGTAAACAGCATCTGCTTGAGGTTTCGATGAGTTCAGGGTTGTATTGAAACAAGAATTCAAAGGACAGTTAAGGCTTTTGTTGGTCAAATGGTTCTAGTAAGTAAAGGTGGCGGCTCACCAGAAGTCAAGGAAGAAACCTCTTCAATGGCTCAAAATGGTCTTAAAACTGATGATGGAAAGGATGCTGCTTTTGACACTTCAACTTCACGCAAGGGATTGTTGCTGATTGATGACAGCTCTACCGAAGGCAAACACCACAGGTTGAATTTTCTTCCTAGCAGAATTAATATGTTGAAGCTCAATTCAGGTGGAAGCTTACTTTCTCCATCGGCGAAATTTAGGCGGATTGCGGATGAAAGAGATGAAACGTCACGTTCTGTGCCTCTTACCTCTAGCCGAAGTATTCGAGAGCGTTTCAGTGATGTTCTTTCTCAGAAAATCGATTGGCCATCTCTATGGAATATGGGTAGAAACTGGATCAAGGATCCCTTCAACATGGCCCTTCTTTTATGGATAATTTGTGTTGCAGTCTCGGGGGCAATCCTTTTTCTTGTAATGACAGGAATGTTAAATTCTGTCTTACCGAAGAAATCACAGCGAGATACCTGGTTTGAGGTCAATAATCAGATCCTCAATGCCCTCTTCACTCTTATGTGCCTGTACCAGCATCCAAAGCGGTTCCACCACCTTGTACTTCTTTGTAGGTGGAAGCCGGATGACATAACCACATTAAGAAAAATATACTGCAAGAATGGCACTTACAAGCCAAATGAATGGGCTCACATGATGGTGGTGGTCGTGTTGCTCCATGTCAATTGCTTTGCGCAGTATGCATTATGCAGTCTCAATTTGGGATACAGAAGATCTGAACGACCTGCTTCAGGTGTTGCTATCTGCCTTTCCATTGCAATAGCTGCTCCAGCAGCTGCAGGCTTGTATTCCATTATCAGTCCTCTTGGTAGGGATTATGACACAGAAGTTGATGAGGAAGCACAGAATCAAACTCTCACAAACGTCACTACCCGTCATAGTCGACGCATGTCATTTGAGAAGCGACTCTCTTTTGCATTAAAGAATGAGCATAAGATTGTTGAGAGCACACCTCTGTGGAAAGGGAGACTATTTGACATTTGGGATGACATTTCCACAGCATATCTATCTCTTTTCTGCAGTTTCTGTGTTTTCGGGTGGAATATGGAAAGACTAGGCTTTGGAAATATGTACGTCCACATAGTCACTTTTATCCTCCTCTGCACAGCCCCTTTTTGGGTCTTCAACTTGGCTGCTGTGAACATTGATAACGACACCATCAGGCAGGCTCTTGTATCAGCTGGTGTTGTGCTTTGTTTGTTTGGGCTACTCTATGGTGGCTTTTGGAGGATACAAATGAGGAAAAGATTCAATTTGCCAGCAAATAATGCGTGTTTTGGAAGACCAGCCATTGCAGATTGTGCACAATGGCTGTTTTGCTGCTGGTGCTCTCTTGCACAGGAAGTTCGAACGGCTGACTTCTATGATATTGTGGAGGACAAGTTCTTCAGGAAACAAGTGGAGCAGAGTAACCCTCCTACCCTTTCTCCCCTGCCCCGGGAAGATGGTGTTCAGTTCCAGTTTAGCCCAAGCTCCCCACTTCAGGACAGCTCTAGGCTGTTCAGGCCTGTGACCAATCACTCTCCAAGTCCAAGCAGATTTTCAAAAGATTATTACAGTCCCGGCAGGCAACTTACTAAGGTGGAGGAAGAATTTTCTGCAAATGATCCTGAGAATTTTGTGATCCCACCAGTTGTTCCCTCAATGCAGAGAGATGAATTTGCCAGTGACAAAGTATGAAGGGAAACTGATATCTTCCACGAATTTCGCAGAGAGTGCTTTTGTTGTAGACGGAGGGAAATCAGCTGAATGGTGCGATCAAGTTTTCACAGATCAATTTTGTATGCATAACTCATTCGCAGATTTGATACCTAAATTCTTGTAAATTCTTTATAATGCCTAGTCACAAGTTTTAATTTCATTCGTGTTCTTAATCTCTCTGTAATGTTTAGAAAGGTTTTTGTATAACAAGCTATTTCTGAAATCTTGGTAAACTGCAATACTGGTGTTGGATAATTGGTATGGTCAGAAATGGAACATTGTCATCGTTTTTCACGTGCTTCGCCGGAATCTCGTTTGCTAATCAATCAGACACTGGAAGCATTGGCCTAGTGCTACTCATTGCCTACTTGATAGTGCGGAATTTCTTTTCACTAAAGTTTGAGACTAACTGTAGACCCGTTTGATATAGTAAACTATTAGAGCTACCCTTACAAACTGCTATGGTTCTCCAATCCAATATTTCATCTTATTTTGGGCTACCCATACATTCATTTTAATACCATTTTGCTCACCAGATTAGCCCACTTCTTGCGCATGGAAAATTTGTCACAGCGTTTCCTTGGCTAACAATCACAAGTTTTTTTTTTTTTTTTGAGCAGCTGGCTAACAATCACACGTTGATGTTCCAACGTAACACAGACAGCAACCAGAGGAGGAACAGTGTGTTAGTGAATAGTGACTGCCCAACCAAATGAGAGGCACGCATTGTATGGCCATCATCTCCAAGGACGTAGGAGGTCCACGTCAAGCAACCTGAACTCGAAAAGCACCAAGTGTTACAGCCTGTCCTGACTAGTATTAACCAATGTGTTTCCCATTCCAGGCAAAATTCATAGATACATCTCCCTCTGATCTTTAACCAGCTTCAACTGGATATACCTTTGTTTGTAGCATTCCTTTGAATTCATTACTCATCTCAATTTACCAGACTTGTTTCCAGCCTGAAAGCACCAGCAAACTAGCACTTTTTCTTTAAGAAAACAGAATTAACTTACCTTCCTATCGAAAATTCCGAAGTCTGACCACTGTGTTAATTAGAAGTCAAACCTTTTGTTTTGCTCGTGAAAAAAATGTTAATGCATGATCACCGCCAATCTCCCCCCACACACAAAAAAAAATTATCTAATTTCTCAATTAATGCTTCAATCCTATCACAAATTCTGATGAACAATGATAGATGACAAGGTACTTATGTTTCTTTGAGTAGGTGTAAAATCAGTGATTGAAAAGGACATGAGAAACATACATATACAGTTTGTGGACCTATATTTCATATCATCCTCATGGTGCAAATACCGAAAATAAACACCTCGCTATTTCCTTCATAATTGATAGTATTGGACCACAGAAGGTAACACAGGTCACTCCTCTACAAACCTTCTATGCCTTTAAGTTTTCTTCTTTTTTAAAACACTCTGGTTTTGCACTAGAATATCCTAATATAGTACCTGGTATTAATCGTTAACTTAGCACTTTTGGGTCAATATTTTCACATGTTAAAGACATGTATCAACCGAAGGTTATGGTGAAAAAACAAAACCAAGAGACATTAGCAAAGAACATTATGTAATATAATATTTTGATGGAATGGTAGATACAGTTTCATTAAGCTTCCCATATTATTACACGGTTTCTGCGTTTAGGATCCAATCATAAAATTTACCAACGAAAGGCAGTGATCATCAGAGTGCTAACTAGCTAGTACGTATCTAAATAGCCAAGACAAGGCCAGGCAAAGAGCGGGTGAAGAGGTCTCTAGGCTGGCTCTGCCACAGGACATGGCTCATTCTCTTGATTTCCCATCCCTGTGATCTCATATCCTTCACGGTGAGCCAGGTATTAAAGTACTCTCTAAATTGAGTAATAAGGCCATCTTTCAAGGTCCAAACATGAACCCAATACACCTGTGCACCTTCCCATCCCTCTGCAATCACACAATCACCCACCACCTCTATGCTTTTAGGCTCGAACCTGAAACCATTGTGGCTCAAATCCCCTGTAAGCACCCTCATCATGTACTGGCACCGCGGTGGTCCGTGGAACCACCACTCCAGATCACTTGTCAGGAGTTTGGTCACGGTCCTTGTGTGGCCGGTTGCTAGTGCCTTGTATAGTGCAGCCACAATATCCTTGTTCTGCGTTTCTGGATTGCGGTCGGTTCCCTGTAGTTTTTCAGATTCTAGGGGAGTTGGTGACATTTTCTTTCTTTACAGATTTGGAAATGAATTTAAGAATGGTAAGTAGATAGGATAGGCTTGAAACAATGGCACTAGGGAGGAAGCATAATATGTTTGTGCATGGTATATGGCTAGGAGAAACCTATTTATATAGGAAAATGAACTCAACTTGTGAAAAATGAGGGGGCCCTGAGGCTTTTACAAATGAAGAAGACACCAGTGGTGGACACTTTTGTTAGTTGGATGACATGGCAGATCGACTGTTCTATGTGGGCTCCAAAGACAAAGATGAATTTAATGCACAATTATTATGCCGTGGGGTGTTATTTCTCATAAAAAGAAAATGAACCAATCTTCCAAAGTCAGTGTTCCTCTGGGAAAAAGACAATGGAGTGGTTCTTTTTTCTTAATTTGCAGTAGGTTCATCACCGCCGGATGGATACAAATTCTTGGTAAGAGTTTTCTTTCCAGGATGACAAAACTATCCTTGAGAAAAGTTTTGTCATGTCTTTAATGTCCCATTTTGACAAGTAGCAGCAGGAGTGGAATATGTCTTAGTTATTCCATTTCTTACGAGGAGTTCTGCCCTAGAGAATTGAGACTCGAGACTGACTTGTTCGAAACCTAATGCATGGTAGTATTAGTTTCTTTTTCTCTTCCTTCCAACATTTTATGATTCAGTTGTCATCAAACTTTGGAAAGGTTTAAGGAAGCTGAGCTATACTCGTAATATATTATTTGGAATTTCATTGAAAATTTCCACAGGAGGAATATGACAAGTGCAAATGGAATCTCCTTTATAGTGTGCGCCGCTAATGATTTAGCTCCCCTGTTATTTTCGATGTGCAAATATATAGTGAGAGTAGATGCGGGCTGCTGCCTTATATTTCCAACTGGTTTGGTGATTCACTGATTCTGCAGTGAAAAGAGTGAGACATTCTTCAATACAGTGTACTTATCAGAGAGGCATTAATTGCTGCGAATTTAACAGAAGACTCAGCTTCATTACCTAGAAGAGTCCGTATACATTTTTCTTTCCTGCACCGGGACTGAGAATGAGAATGAGCATGAGCAAGTACTTGTACTTTTGCAGTTTTTTTTTGGTAATACATCAATAATTAATAAAGGGTAGAGTCAAACAAAAAAATTAATAAAGGGTACAAGGAAAAACCATTGGGACGATTACAACCATAACGGGAGGTGAAGTACAATCTAGACAAAGCCAAAGGTACAACCAACTATAAAAATGGGGGGGGAAAACTCCTTTAAATCTCAACATGGCCGGAGGAATCACTGAGAAAGAAAAAGAGAAGAAATAATGACGTCAAGATGTGCATGAAAATTGAAAGCCAGGATAACCATAAACTAAAACATGTTAAAAAATCAAAGGAAGAGGAGGGATTTTGGGAAGGCTAATAGCTATTTGGGAAAGAATGACGACATATGGGAGTATCAGAAGAAGAGAAGAGCCATGGCAAAGCTAGAATTAAAAAAAAAAAAAACAAAAGATCGTTTGCCTTACCAGAGTAAGTTTTACTTTTTAGTTGAAATGGTATCTACGTGGAGACGGCTACCATTAAAATCACACAGGGTGTTCAAATCAGTACATGGTGTAGTCAGACTTGTATAAATTTAAGCTTAATGGATTTGATTTGAGTGAGGGTGTTAGAATTTAATGTACATATTTTGTTGGTTGTTCAATTGGTATTCCCATTAGGTTGAGGAATATCACACTAAGCACTCGCTAAGAATAGTTTGATCCGGCCTTAAACTAGGAGCCTATCTTCAAGCTAAATTTTTTTTTACAAAAAAAAATGTATATTTGGAATTTTTTTATGGTATATCTGTTGCATCAAATTAATATGTTACTTTTAGCGATTCTAAAAATGATATTTTTAATTCTAAAAATATGATATTATTTGTCAACTGAACAAGTGAGCAACACTCTGCTATAGGATCCGACCGCCGAAAAATCGAATGAACGGTGTTGTGCGTTCTTAGATCGGGGGTTTGGCTTTTTGAGAGACTAGTCTAAGTTATACTAAAGATACATGATGAAAGTGGTAAAACTAAACTAAAGTGCAGGAAAGTGAAATAAAGGTAAGAACTTAATAAAAGTAGTAATTTGATTGATTGATTTTTTTTTTTCCTGGGATCCTTTACAAGAATGAAACGTGGCTTTATATAGACACTGCTAACCAAAAGATAAACAGAGACCGTTACGAAATTCAAACTCTCTCAAAGATAAGCTCACTTCAAATTCAATTCCTACGAGATATGTTGTTTCAGAGATAAGCTCACTTTTAAATGCAATTTCTACGGTCGTTAAATCCAAATTCCAAATTCGAGAAATCGCTAACCTCTCCAGCAAATAACTCTAGCCTGCTCTTAAATGAAAACAAGCCCAACGATCACTTCCCTGGGGGATGACAACAAGCCCAACGGTCACTCCTCTAGACGTCCACGATCGCTCCTCTAAACGCCCAATGATCATCATATAATCCATTAGCATACTTAGACCCATGATTTTAGGCCTGGTACAAACAGTTGCCCCTCTTAGCCTTTTAATTGAAGGCCACTGTAAATTGAAGGGGTATTGGCTTGTCTAAATGCCAAAATCGTGATTGCAAAGGCGATCAGTGCTCACTTGACGGCCGCTAGAAAACACTGTAAAATCCGGACCATTGGCCATCCAAGCCAAACCTAGCCTCTGCGAAGAATAATGCAGGTCCCGGGCGCTTAAGCGATTATTGGCTATTAAGGCCAGAAGTGCTTCATTACACTTAGTCAGACATTCCATAGAGGGATAAAGGCCATCCTGACCGTTGTAACTTGACGATCACCAACCTCCAATAATCAAGGACAACTCAAAGTCAGACCTCTAGGGAGCAATCACCATTCTCCAATGGTCAAAGGCAACCCAAAACTGGATCACTACAAGCGAGCTTCAAACTCCACCGATCAGAAAAGTACAAAATCGGATCACTAACCAACACAAACCTCCTCGTTTTTGGCCATCAAGAAATAAATGACCAAATGAGAAACCATGATCACCAAAAAATAATTCTACTCCAAGCCACCCAAGCCATCCAAGCCATCAATAGAATAAAAAGTTTGTGACTGCTAAAAAGAATTCTGTTGTCAAATCCAAATTCTGAATTCGTGAAATCTCTAGCCTCTCCAGCAAGTAACTCTAAGCTGTTCTTAAATGAAAACAAGCCCAATGATTACTCCCCTAGTCGATGACAACAAGCCCAGCGATCACTCCTCTAAACCCTTAATGATCAACATCTAATCCATTAACACCCTTAGGCACACAATTTTGGGCCTGGTACAAACAAATATTTTTGGTATTAATAATGGAAAATACTATACTTGAAATATTCATTCGATAGTTAAATAATATAGTCCAAAAAAGATCTATAATTAAAATTCTAAAAATTTCTTTCTGCTTTTGAAATTTATTTATTTAATTAAAATTACCATTTTATTGGTTTTCTTCACAATTTACTAATGTTTTTACATATTTATTAGAAAAAGAGCATTCTTCATTCATATAAACAGATCTTTATATAGATGGAGATCTAATATAGCAAAAGCATAAGAAAAATTCAACATAAGAATTCTTCTTAACCTACTACATAAAAATCCACAACGTGATTTATCTCCTTCAATAGAGGATTTACAAAGGCACACTACACTCACGAGCATCAGATCCAGTATGGTCCGTGCAGCAACCACCATGTCAATAGGTAAATTTGAGACATACCTGTGGGGGAAAATATCCCTTTGTTGATAAATTTCTATAGTATATAGAGAATCGTTCTTCAAATCAAATCTTCCTCCATGAGTTTTGGCTCCCATAGTCTTATTTGAAACACCAAAAAAGGTGAGAAAACTCCAGAAGGAGAGAAACTAACTCACAAAAAGTGAGACTAAACCCACAAAAAGTGGAAGTAAACCAACGAAACTAAAAACAAAAAGAAAAACTAACTAATTGAAAGAAATTTTGGTGGGGGCTCATCGCCGGAAGAAAGTCGGCGGCAACCCCAAGTTGTAAATCTAAGATTTTATCTAAGAAAAGAGATAAAAGAGAAAACCTAGAGAGAAAAAACCTTACATATCTATATATTAGTATTAAACTATTCTTATATTTTTCTCACCATTGTAGGCTTTTTTTTTGAACGGTCCCGTTGTAGGAATGTAGCTAAGGAAAAAGCTTACATTAGATAGCCTCCGCACAAGGCAGAACTATTTCTTAAGGTACAACCAACGAGGAGAAGTGGGGCCAGATAAAGACGGTAAAGGAGTGCCAGGCTGGCATTCCGTTGACTATTTGACCATCTGGTCACGGCTTTGATACGAATCGCCGAGGTAGCTCCCCTGTCGCTTTCTGCATGCAACTTCTCATTTAAATAACACTCTACTTGTTTATTTTGAAGTATTTTTTTGTTAAATATTTATTTTGACGTTGGAACAAATACATGGGCTTTCTACTATCGAAACAGATTAAGATCCTCCAATTAAGGTAATGAACCCAATAAATATTTGTGAATGTGGTTGTATGAACTTGCTTGAAACTTCTAACAGTCTGTCTAGAAACAATGAGAGCATGGGAAGGGACGGAATAGATATTGGATGGGAAGATAAAGGATGAGAAGGGTGGAATTGGGAAAGTTTTAAGTCATCTTATTTTAGAGGGTATAGAATGAAAGGTTATATTTACAAATTATCATAGATATTTTTGATTTGTGAATTATATTTTTAGAATAAAAATGGCTAATAATGAAATTTTAAAGCCATGATTTACTTTTAAATTTTTTTTTCTCTTTATTCCCACCAAATTAGTGGGGAGATATTTTAAAGAGAATGGAGATGAATGAAGGTTAAGAAATTCACATCCCTCCATTAGAACTTCTTAAATTAAAATTTTACTTTTTTCCCCTTCCACGTACCTAATTGAGATTGTTATCTCTCAGACTATGCAAAACTTAAAATCAATAATATTAAGACAAGCACAATAATCTTGACTAGAAAGTAGAATCCATCTCTTTTTTCTTTTTTGATCAACCCATCGCATTTAAGAATACCAGTTGGATCCAATCAAAGCCCCCTCGTGTACATGGGGTTTGGACATTCTCCTAAAACGAGCCCACACATCAAAATTATTGGAGTCTACAATGAACTGGCCTTAGTTCCTGACCCTCACCTGATAGGAACTGTCCAGTTTTATTTCTTCCAATCATTGCACGATCTTCAACTTTTCCTACCAGACAGAATGAATGGCATGCCCCTTATGTTTAGATATGCATTTAATGTTCCAATCTCCGTAGCTAGCTATTTCACTTGATCTCCTCCACTAACTTCATCTCGTTGAGATGTCCTAATTCTCGGTATGGGAGGAAATCATTGTCATTTGCAAGTTCTGCATTATGGGAAAATTTTATTATGGGAGAAACTCCTACATTATCAGCATCTGATAAGTTACTCTCATATGGGGAAGGATCCCTATACAAAATGCCAAATTAGAATTCAAAATTGGTGCTAGTCGTTCTTTGTAATTTCAGACACACCTGCCAGCAAAATACTAAAATTGGCGTAGAAAGCCTGAAAATTGTAGTATTATCCTTTTTGTTTGTAGGATAATACCGAAGCGGAAGAGTTGGGCTTGGAAGGTTTTGGTCTTCTTATCTTCGGAAATTGAAAAGAAAATTTAAAAGGAAAAAAGAAAAGAGAGAAGACGACAGAGCAAAATGTAATTGAGATATTGCTGGCAAATACTAAAATTGGTGCAAAAAGGCTTGAAAAATGTACGCAGTATATCTTTGTGTGTTTGTTTGATACAATATTATTCTTGATCAATCCTGGATTTAGTAATGTTCAAAGAGAGTAAGGCAAAATTGTATTCTGAACCCTAGAATGTGACTTTTTTTTTTTTTTCTGACTGCAAGGTACTTTTGACTGAATCAATAATATATATATATACCAATAGTTGGCAGTCTGTACCTAACTAAATGGAAAACGAATTGAAGACTGAGATAACACTTACGCTTGGGGCCTAATAGCTATAAATGGTTTTTGTCAGTGTCTGCATGCTCCAGAATATGTTAAAGAGTTTTGTTTAGGACTACCTAGGGGCCTCAAGGCTCAAGATTACCTTTCTAAAAAAGAACACATACTAAACAGGCTGTTTGGACAATTGACTGGGGTCGGATTAGTGATTAGGACCGGCAAGTCCATTGGGTTTCTCTGTTAATTACAAAACCGTAAACACATAATGATACTACCAGGTTCCAGCGGGTTCATTGCTTAAACGGTTAAACCCATTTGGTGAGTGGTCAAATAGATCGCATTTGTCAGTTGTGCACAGATGGAATGTGGCCCTAAAATTGTGAACCCTACAATCGTTAAAACAAGGCCACTGTTGATTGGTTGGTGGTGACGAAGACAGATCAAATGCCAGTTGGTGATGACAGGACAAATCAGAAGTTCAAAAGAAAATTATTTGTGCGAAGACATTTTCAGATAAGAAAGAAACTTTTAAAAAATCCCACCCAGAAAAGAAACAGTGGATGGTTTGTGCCAAGACAATTTCAGTTTCAGAAAACAATGCTACTTTTAAAAAGTAGTAAAAATCCGACCTACCGGATTCGAACCAGTGACCTAAGGATTATCTGTTGGATTGCTCCTACTACAGTCCTCCGCTCTACCAACTGAGCTAAGGTCGGTTTGTTATTATTTTCACAAAATCTTTTAAAACTTATGATTGCATATGGTTCAGTGAGGATCACTGATAAAAGATGATGAATACATTTAGATTTTTTAAAATAATTATAGCTTAGGATAAATTTTTTTAAATCAAATATTTCCATCTAAATAGTTAGAAAAAATATAACCATATTAAATTATTCTCACTTTAGCATAACAATATTTTATGCATGAAACTATAATATTTGTCAAAATTATATATAAAGACCACAATGTTAAAAATTTAATCCAAAAGATTACAAATGATTGACTAAAATATATTATTTGATGACCGGTAGAATTGCGTAATCCATGTGTCATTTGTAAGACGAATATATGTGGGCTTAGGGGATTTAGAGTGTCCATACCGTGAGGGTACTCCAGTAGGTTTGTATCAAATGATGCGTATTGAATGGATTCGAGAGAGGGAGGTCAAAATTTGTTACCTAAGACTTGAGGAGTTCCTGACCTTTTAATTTTTATAGTTGTAGGCTTATTTGGCGGGAAGTAGAATCCCATCTGAACTGAGGATCATAGACTTGGTCCCAAGCTTACCCACTATGGGTTGTCTCCAGGATTTTCGAGATTCAAGTCCAAGATGCGGGATTTGGCCCAACCGAATTACAAGAATTTCAGTATCACCATAATCTTTTTTTTTTTTTTTGATAACTACTATCACCATAATCTTAAGAAACTTATACGTAAAAGTCAGAAATTTAGGGGTGCCATGCCTTCTTCTCGTTGTCCCTATATTCGCCACAAATTTAGTTTTATATATATATATATATATATATATATATATATATATATATATATATATATATATATATATATATATATATATTATAAATTAAATCTGAGATCCGTCCCTGGTGAATGTAGTGCCACGTGTGTCATCTTTTATGAAAAGAGAAAGTGTTGTACCATGTGACAATTTGTATACATGATATTTTCCAATAGACATGATATAATTATATATAATAATACTTTTTTATTATTTAGTAAATATTTTAAAGAATTTTTTTTAGCATTCCATGAACTTTTTATATTTTATTAAGTTATTCTTAAATTAATTACAACCCTTGAAATTCCACCTTAAATTCCATAGTATTAAGACAATGTCTAGATTCTTTGTAGTTAGACGACATCTTTTAGAATTTTTAACATTAAGTATAAACCCTTGAAATTCCCCTCCATCCTATCTGTGTAAATAGAGTTACACATGTTAGGAGTAACACACTTTTGTAATCACAGGAAGACAAATAATAAGATCGCTCCCCATTCTGTCCAATCTTTCTTCTTCTTCTTTCTTAGTCTATTATTTATCTATCATATTTTTATTATCAAGTTCTCAAGATTAGATTATTATTAAGGTATAATTCATACTCAATTTTGAATGGATAAGTTCATTTTTACTTTGGGTTCGTCCATGATAAAAGAAAAATTCTCAAGGGATAAGTTACGGGAAAATCAAGGTAGATTTAACTGTTATTTTCTTTTACATTATTTTATTTTAAAAAAAATATTAAGATGATATAGATATATTTGTTATATAGATTTTTTTGGTATGTCACCGGTTGGTTTCATCCAATGGCATGTAAAGCAGAAATTTTTGACATGTCAAGTTTGTTCTATAAAAGAGAAGAATCGCCAAAAGTCAGGCCCGACAGAAAAGAACCACCAAAGGTCACGTTTGCCACTAGCGAAGGCTCTCTGCTCACAAATAAGCCTACTTCACTTAAGTTGGGCTTTCCGGATTGGTCCAACTGGACGGCTGCTCTTCCGTGCGTGTGTACAAATGAAAAAACCTACTAGCTCTCATTATCAACCTGATGATGGCCCATTGTTTTTTCTTCGTCAGAGATGGACCATTGGTTCTGTGTACGTTTGTCAGCCTTATTAGTAGCATTAGTGCACACTGCACATAGGCTATGATTATGCAAGTGCCCTGAGGAATTAAATGTTCCAAACAAATAAATGCAATTCTTTGTTTGGTAACCAACGTGTGAATATATTCTATATTAGATTATAGAAGATTTTTTTTTGGATAAATCAGTAAAAATTATTACATTAGGGATACTACATTATAAAGTCCTATAAAATTCCTGGCCCTAAAACATCAAAGACTAACTGGTTCATATAAAAAAGGATCGTAAATAAAGTGCTAAGGGCCGCAGACCAAAAGATATGCTAGACTTTGCGAGTATGTCAAAGGCAAGAGATGCTAAACTTTTTCTCAAAAAAAAAGAGACTGGCTAAACTTGGAGAGTATGTCCGCCAGTGTGTGCTAGAAAACTCAATGGTACATCAAAGGAGTTTTTAGCTAGGGTATCTAATGCAAAGGCTCTAAATAGATTGTCGTCAAGATCTGGAACCATAACCACTTGGTTAGTTGAAAATTCCAGGACTTCAAAATTCACTACAGATACTGAAAGGCTCTAAATATACTTTTTGGATTCTATCTTGATTATGAATTTATGAATAGTACATTGCCAAGTCATTGCTTTAGCCCTTCAAATATAACTTTGAATGTGAACTTGCATGGATTTTGACAATATAATGACAAAGATTTTCCTCTTTCTTTTGTAAGGAAAACGCAGTTGATTAGAGAAGGTTGATGCATCATACATAAATATGTGAGGCGGAATGAAAAACAAAAAAAGAAAAGAGGAAAATGTCACCAACAGGATTTGCTTTGCATCATTCCAAATCCTGATTCTGTACCCCACCCCACCCCTAAATTAAAAAAAAAAAGAAAAGAACATAGCTAAAATTTCCCCCAACAAAAACTTTGAAGGGCTCAATTTCCGGTTTGATCTTCAAAGGGTGGAAATATCAACCATTCATCTGCAGACAAGCCCTGCTCATTTGAGTCCTCGCCATGCCTTGAAGCATTCTGGTTGTGATCTAGCGCGCTGGAATCCCCCATAGCTACTTTATGATCCTCACATGTGAAATCTTGTGGACCGGCAATATTACCATCCAAGGATTTCAAGAAGCCTAGCCACCAATTATAAGTAGCAGCTTGAACATTGTCTCCCCAGTCGAATTCTGGGGCTTCTATTGCAGGTGAAGAAGCCAATACTGATGGTGCAGTAGTAGACCATACAGGCTCAGGCGTTGGCAAAGTATCCAGCAACGAGTAGCAACAATATTGATCAGAATAGTCAACAGTTAAAGGGTGGTTATAACTAATACCATATTGGTCGTTGCAGCCATCGCCAGACAAGGTAGAATCCCTTTTTGGTGTTGATGATGATCGAAGGAGTTGCAATGCAAGAGAAATTTCTCTCCTCACTTCAGCCAGGTTGATGTCACGGTCCTGATGAGTAGGTACTTTTCTGGTGCGAGACCTTTTCTTGGGCTTTTTTGGAGGATCGCTCTTGATTGAACCCATATTCTCCATATTGTGTGTGATATAGTTGGTTTCTAGTTTCTACTAGTTCTTTCTAGCCAGGTTATTTGGGATTTCCTTTTGCTTCTTTGTTCTGTTCTGCTTTTTTAATCCAACTTGAAACAAACAAAAATAGTACTACTACTAGTACTGTACTCATTTACTTATTGATTTGACATATTGAAGAAGACTGGAATATTACAGCAGGTAGGAGAAGTTTTTAAGACGAGGAGTAAAAACAAAATGAAGAGTACTCACAACGACTCAGGATTCAGGATAGGGATTGCATGTAAGTTAAAGCAGACACGTGGTGAGTTCAGTTGGACACATCAAATCTCTACATAGATTTTTCGACTGTGCAAAAGTCCATGTCATCATTGAATTCTTTTCTTACATACTGATACGAGTCATGTCCCTTCCTGGTACCGTCCTGGAGTGATTCTTTAATCAGGGATTGATGTCCACAGCCCTGGCAGAAAAATTTAAAGCGCGGCTCTGCTGATATAAGCAAGCAAAATCAAGGCCAAAGGAAAATGAGAGGGGAAAAGAAAACGGCAGCAAACTATGGAGAAATAAAGGTAAAGAGCCGTAGAGGTAGCGGAATTGGCAGTGAGCTGTATCTGTCTCCTACTCTGTCGACTGTCTGTAGTAAAGTGTTGTGATAAACTCATTAATTTACTACATTGGGAAACTCTCTGCTCAGAGTTTGGTTCGTTTGATGTTAATTAGTTGGCCCGTACTGTACTTAATTTGTTCGTTTCCTCTTTGCACCCTCTTCCTTGTGGAGGATTCTATATATATGTGGTCATTAGGATTCTACGCTCATGACCTCTTTGCAAGAATTGACGCAACTTGTTGATTAATTTATCTGAGAACCAAATTCAAACAATATAGATATGTGGATGTTAATCTTTTGTGCACATATTCAATGACAAATATTATGCTGGGGAGTTATATGTGTTGTCGAGTTTTGATGGCTGTTTCAGGCCTTTTTGTCAAAATATATGTAGAGATGAATGTTTCATGCCAAGCTAACTAGCACACATATGGTATACTGGTGGAGACCATGATAAAAAAAGGTGTGCATGGTGGAGGTATTTGCCTGTTTGATATAGATATCTGCGTCCCACTTTTAATTTACAATCTTAGTAGTACACCAAGCTAATCAGTCAAATAAGACATGGATTTACAACGCACGCTCGATAGTCGATACGTATGTTTGAAATTTGACCGTCTGGCTTCTTTATGTGTCTAAAAGGTTCTACATTGCTTGAATTTCAAGGACTAATGTCTAAAAGGTTCTATAATGTTTGAATTTCAAGGCCTACTTGAGCGGGCACCTTTTGGAATCCTAATTTCTTTCTCCCTCCATATGCTAGCTTCAGGAAAAAAGAGGGGGAGAGACCGGTGCTATGGTGAATATAACTTGTGGGAGAATGACACCTATTCGTATTATATATGGTGGGAATTGCAAGCAAAAATTCAGAACAAAAGCAACCGATCAGAACCAAAAAAAATAAAATTGAAAAAACAATACCTAGAATATTGGAGGATGGTAAATGACTTGTTAGAGAAGGGCAACTGGAAGAATTGTATGTTTTGGGAGTGTTTGAGGCATTGGGTGCGTTTGTTCCCGAGTTCGGTGAATAATCTTGGGAGGAGATTTTCTAACAAAGAATTATTTGAAGGAAGATGGGATCTTGCGGAAATGGACGTTTGAATTCCAAAACCATCGTCCTGGAAGAAGGCCACTGCGGGTTATAATAAAAAAGTTAATTGTGTTTAATTACTAATTGTCAGTAATTTTGTCATTTCAATACTAAAATAAGGACTAGTGGAAATGTAATGAAGCGCCCCGATCCGTATTTACCGTACACAGTAAACACGTGCCGGAACTGTGACGACCCAACCCAACATGACTCAACTTACAATGTATACAACAACAACTCGGCCCCAACGGCTCAAAATAACAAACATCAATAATAATAAAACCGGCCCATTGGCCCAACATCAATAATAATATGCACAGCGGAAGACTTTAACTCACACAAACACTGTAAGCAACAACAATATGGCCTACGGCCCAACGGCAAAATAAAGAGCACAGCGGAAGACTTAACGACTCACAATGACTCTGTATGCAACCCATGATGCAACTAATGGATCAGAGTCCTGTCCAAGGGATAACGCCGCAGCCTGTCTGGAATGCAATATACCTGAACCACAAATAACTCAACCTACGGGATGAAAGCCCGCAGGTGAGGGGTGAGTCCGAAGTGCCCACCGGGTAAACCCATAAGCAAATATACATATACATACACCGTAACTATTCCAAGTCACAACACAACAATTAACCAAGGTCCTCA